>JAMKCH010047978.1:0-22695 GCA_023653785.1 Ophioderma brevispina
ATTCGATTAAATTAATAATATATAAAATTTCTTTAAATCCAAAAAGAATTTAACAGTTAAACAACATTTGAAGTTCAAACTCCAGAAAATGTTACAATAATTACTGTGTGTTTGTGAGACCAGAAGTCAGGGTGTGAGCAAAATACTGACAAATCCTCGGAAATAGCTTCAAAAACTTAAAAATGGGACATTTTTTCTTTCAATTTGTGTACAGCAGCAAGTAAACAACATTCTTAATATATCATCTGATACTCTGAACATTCCTATCCCTGAAAGGGTCAGATTTGTGTATACCTGGGCTAATCTCAATTTTTGTCTTTTCATTAAGCGATCATTAACCCACTTACTAGCCTTTCTTGGAGATCCAACTCCTAATCCTTTCTAAATTTAGATTTCCCAACGGATCCCTTAATACTGACTTTGGCAATTCACTTAAATCTCATCTCCTGAGTCAGTCGGCAGAATTGGAACCATAAGCACAGGAAATGGCAGTTTGATGCGGACTTGATAAGGCAAGTGTCGTGCCATACACATCTTAAAGGTGCGTGTTCCGATCGTCTTTTGGACCCACTGATTTACTCGGAAAGGTAGCAACTGATTTTGGATATCAGATGAAATGCCGTATTTTTCTCATGTTGTCCTGAAATTGGAGCCCTCACATTATTCCCCTTCCCAGATATGAACGAAAACCACCGTTTAATGGCTAAAAACCATCAATATTACACAGTCTTGAATAGGGCTTTGCAATATGCATTATTGCTTCTACACTGAAACCTAAAGCTTGTTTGTCCCACGGTACTTGATGGGGTGTAAGTGCAAAGCCAGGTTCTCATATCATAGAGACACATTATACATAAAAACCATAACACTGGGAACAGTACCTTTAAGGGCTATTCCATTCAAATCTATAGCACCACTGTGGAAGACTTAGATAAAGTGTTTCCACAGTGGGATATGGGGCTTTATATGGAACAGCCGCTGGGTAAGTTTGAATCCCACCCCCTCTCTATCGGGCATGGTATTCTCAAAGGGAGTCTAACTTTAGACCAGGTTTAAACAAGGCTTAAATTCTTCATGGATGACCTTTTTTCCTTCAACATACTATGAAGGTTAAAAGCAACAGTGGGGAAATTCCTCCTGATGGGCCCAAATGTTCCATCCATTTTCTCATCCCTTAGAATCACACTTTCAGAGTGATGTTGAAAGAAAAAAGGTCCACTCATAAGGACTAACCCTGGTTTTAAACCCGGTATAAAGAAAAAGGTACATTCATGAAGACTAACCCTGTTTAAAACCCAGGTACAAGGAAAAAGGTACATTCTGAAGGACTAACCTGGTTTAAACCCAGGTATAAAGACAAAGGTCCATTCAATGAAGACTCACCCTGGTTTAACTAGGTATGAAAAAGAAAAAAGGTCCATCCATGAAGGACTAACCCTGTTTAAAACAACTAGGTAATAAAGAAAAAAGGTCCATCCAGAGAAGGACTAACCCTGGGTTTAAACCTAGGTATAAAGAAAAAAGGTCCATCCAGGAGGAACTAACACTATTTAAACCTAGGTAAAAGAAAAAAGGTCCATCCTGGAAGTACTAACCCTGGTTTAAAAAACCTAGGTATAAGAAAAGGTCCATCCATAAGGACTAACCCGGTTTAACCAGGTAAAAGAAAAAGGTCCATCCATGACGGACTAACCAACCCTGGTTTTAAACCTAGGTATAAAGAAAAAAGGTCCATTCATGAAGGACTAACCCTGGTTGTTAAAAAGCCTAGGTAATAAAAAGAAAACAGGTCCATTCATCAGGACTAACCCTGGTTTTAAACCCAAGTATAAAGTTAGACTCCTTTTTGAGATTACCAGCCTAAGTACTGTGGAAAACTCCAATTAGGTCACTCTATGGCTCCAGATAGACAGCCCACAGTTAATACCTTTGTTTGAAATACACATTCACAAACCCCCCTTTGTGAAAGATTCAGGTAAAGTCTGACAGTGGGATGCATCTTAGTTGAATAATAATAGGGCAGAAATTTTCAATTCTGGTAATGGCAGAACTTTTATCAATGTAATACTATGCTCCTGGTAAAAGAAATGCACACAAAAACTATGTTTTTAAGCTCTTTACCAGGGATATAGCATGATGCTCGACCGGCCGCGGTCGGCCATGACCAGCACTTGCTTCCACCGACCAGCACCGAGTCATTTGGAGGGGCCGACTGGCACTTACTGCCATGAAATGAAAAATTACCACATAAATTGGGCAAATAACTCATATTTTGTCCCTAAGTGCCATAAGTAATAGTAATTTTAAAATTTACAAAACCGGCAACTGTCGGATAGCCTAGTATAACACTGCTCTTTACATAAGTTGTCATCTAATCTTACCTTTAAAAATGATCATTTATAGGTTAAGGCATTCTAGAATTACAAATTCAGTTATCAGAACAAAGAATTTGAATGACTGGAAATCTTGATGGATACGCGACTGTCAACCATGTGGATCCTGCAGGCTTATCAATCTTAATTATGTTACGCATGCAGTAAGATGCTACAACAGTGTAAACTATCCTTATTACTTCTGCCCGCCTTAACAACAATAGTTTACACTGGACTTGATGTTTTGAGGTTACCCTGGTAGAATGAAAAAGAAGATCGACCTACAAGGCATCAGCTCTGGAGAATGGCAGCCATCCAGCACATGCCTGCCTTGCATGGTTGCCCAAAAGCTAGGCCCACTGCCAAATAAACCTTGGTTTGGTGTCAGGAAGGGCATCCGTCGGACGGTCAATTATCTTAGCTTGCCATAAATCCTCACACAAACGTATTGCTGGTGTTATGAGGTGAATCCAGCCACCCCCCGTTTAGTGAGGACAAAACTGGATTAAAACTTTGGTTTTGCACTACATTAACTAAAAAAATCCACGAGTCAGATTCTTCCTTGCGTGTAAAGCAAACCTTATCTTAGCTTATCGTGGATAAAGGTACTTTTAAGAATACCCTTGGAGGTACTTCAACAACAGTGGGCCGATATGACAGACTTAATGAGGTACACCAGTTGCTAGTAGCACATAATAGAGAGTTTTCAAATGTTATACTAAGATCTAAGTTATCTCTTTAATGATTGACAAATGCACTGCCATAAAAGGTCCTCTCCGATATTCCCCTACCGGCTGCTTATGCTAATGTTACCACCAATTTTCAATTGCTAATAATCTTGGTATCATTATTTTCATGATCACCTGGAACATTTACAGTGAATTCAAAGCTTTAAAATGAAGTTGGATTATACTAGAAAATGTATTTTTTTTTTTACATCATGATGCTAATTAGTTCAAATAAATGCAATAAACATGCACATAGTCCAGCATGGTGCAGAGGGAGTGTGCGCAACCCTGGGGTCTAAAATAAAAGAGGGGAAAAGAAGGAAAAGGGCAATTGAAAGTAAGGCTCAAATTGCGCCAAAAAACCCACACATTTTTTCCGGGGGCTTTGCACCCTGCCCCCACTGGGTCTCTGCCCCTGAACCAACCCCGCTGGGGGCCTTTAAGCGGGCCCTGGACTCCTTGCCGTTGTGGATTGGATCATCCCCAGATCCTATGCATGTATAAATGGTCACCGGCAACAATGCTGTACGAAGCATTAGCTATAAGCGTGCATGTTGTCTATGACCCATTCTAATATCATCTTTACGAATGGCTTTTGAGTTTGAAGTGGGAGGTTTGAGGAGGAGGGATTCCCAAGAAGACATGGAAGAAGCAAGTGGAGGAGATAGGAGGGCCTGGGTTAAGATGGAGGATTCATTGAATCGCAATGCGGAGGAGGGAGTACGGGTGGTTGCACATGTGAGTGTCAGGTGAAGCCCCGGCCACCCCGTTTAAGGGGACAAAAACTGGATTTAAAACTACTACCATCTACTCTATACCTTTTAATGTCACCAGCAAACCTATGCAGGAAGTTTTTTAGCTATAAGTTTTCATCACAGTTTTACATAAATTAATGCATTACCAACTCCTTAAATTCAATAAAAATGTTATCAATGACAACACAAGCACTTGGAAAGGCTCATGCCATTCTAGCTGTCAGAAATGGAGGGCTGAATCTAGCAAACCAAAAATTCATTTTCTAGTTTTGTATAAATAATGCACATTAGCTACTTGACATATTTGATATCAAAATCTAGTCAGGTCCAAAACCCCGTTGTCCTCCACCAACCATCCACTAAGTGTCATATTCATACAGACTCCCAGACTGCATTCATAAGAATTCAATTTGGTTCCAATTGAACTTCACTTTCCAAATTAGTGAATTTTAAAATTTTCAGCCGATCTTACAACTCTACCTCAGATACCTTTAACCTTGATATGTAACCTTTTACCTCATCATCAAATGCGGGAATCCATGTTGAATCTATGAGACTCAAGTTTGATTTAAATCCATACGAAGTCTTCGCTATTACAGCAAATGTGACCCCTTTTCACAACACAACAACAGCCCACAACACAGACATCAAACATACAGTGGGACAAAGTGATCCGATGTATCGTTTCACTGCCAGCGGACAACAAAAAATTATATTTCCAAAATCTCTGCATCAGCCTTTAACAACAAAATTTCCATATATACACAGCCACACAACAATACCAAATTGAATAGTCTCTTCTTGACTATGTTCTGCGAGACACGAAAACACCCCGCCTTTTAGAAATGAACACTTCTTTTTTTATTCCCGACATTTTTGATTTTTATAACTCTACATTTATCTAACAGGACTTATGAAGTGAGTTGTGCAAAGTTTTTGTTCATGTTGGGTGTGCAGTTACAAACATAAGAAAGCACAATTGATTTCCAAAGCAAGTAGCTTGGGCTTTATCCAAATGGCATAATTCTTGGCATTACTACTCGCTGTTTTCATCCCTCTATGTTTTCCTGTTGTTAGGGGCACATATTACACATGCATGCAGGCAATGCCAATAATTTGGGGATATTAGCATTTTCCTTTTATGGGCAAAGCTTCCTTCAAATGACATGAACTCTAAAGCCCATGAATATTGTCTATTAACAGCAACTTTTGATATTTAGGACCTTGTGGGTATTGACACACCAGTAAGATTTCTTCCATTGCTTTATATCATTTACTAAAAGGATAACCAAACCTAGAATTGTGAGGGTTCACTTGCCACGTCTATCTATACTACTACTAAACATAAAGTATCTGCATGTTGTACACTTGCATTTTGTATCCTTGGCATATGGGGCTGATATTTGGCATGCCAGTAGTGGAGAACTGGTCCTGATGTTTTTTAGCCGGTTTTGGAATGGGCCCAAAAGGCTCAAAGGTTAATCTATAGAGAGGTCCATTGCCTAAATGCCCTATGGCCAATGCTTGGTCAAAATGATCACTGACCTGAGCACACAGAAAATCTGAGGTCACAGTGTCACAACATAGGTAAGTCACAACACCATAGGTCACAGGTCATCATAGAGGTACATTGCATGAAATGCCCTTATGATCACCAAATTTTGTCAAAAGGACCCCTGACCTGAACACAGAACAAATGGAGAAAACAGTCTAAGCTTTGCGAAGTTTTTCAGAGTGACCAAAGGGTCAAAGGTCATCTGGGAGTCAATTTGCAGAGAAATGTCCTATTGAACCAGCACAGCCCCTTTGGTCCCCCCGACAGCATTGACCTGAGCTGGAAACAATTGAGGTTCACACTTCCACATAACACCGTCCAAGGTTACATCCAGATCCAGTTGGGAAAGAAAGCCAGGTAATCGCAAATAGCCGGTGACCTGCCTATTTTCAACATAATTTGAGTATATGGATGGGCCCTTCCACATATGCAGGCTTTGCCCCAAATTTTTTAATGATCCCTACCTGACCGTTGACCCCCAAATTGCATGTCCATCCTCTATGTTCTGCATGTCAAATGTCTTCGGAGTCAACTTTCTTCCATCTATCCTGACAAGGAGCACCACTTTGGTATTTTTAAAACTGACTCCCCTACTTCAAACCCAATTTTGGGTTGATGACATTTTTTTGGGCTGGATGACGTTCAACCCAATTTTTTTGACCACCATGTACCCCTATCCAAAGATCAATTTATAAAAAGGCGTTTCTCGAACCACAAAGTCTCGCCTGCTTTTTCGCGTATAGCTGTAAGACAAAGAGCAGCACACACCAGATACAACTGTACAAGTAGAATATTTCCAGAATTTTGAGCAGATCCAGTGGAGGAATTGTCAATATCCCCCTCCCCAATAAACTACACCAACCCACCCCTTGCAACATTCCACCCCACCCCATCCCCAACACCCCACCCCCTCCCACAACCCCGCAACACCCACACCACTCCCCTCCCCAACACCCCGCAACCAGCCACCCACCCCTCCCCAACACCCCAAAGACACCCACAATCCCCCCGCTCCACCCAACACCCGCAACATACCCACACCCTCACCAACCCCCCTCCACATAACAAACCCCACCCCTCACCACCCCACCACCTCCCCAACCCCTCAAACCCATTACTACTTCCCCTCCCCAACACCCCAAACACCCGCTCAATTCCTCTTAACCCCACCGGCCCCTCCACAACACCCTCAATACCCCCACCACCCTCCCCAACACAACACCCACAAACAACCCACCCTGCCCCCCCACCCCCCTCCCCCACACCAACCCCTCCCCCACACCCCTCAACAACCCACGCCCCTCCCCAACCCCCACCCCCCCTCCCCAACACATCCGCAACACCCGGGAAGCCCACCGTCTCCAAACAACGCCTCCCACACACACCCCTCCCCAACAACCTCCCAACACCCCTCGACACCCCACCCCCTCCAAAGGTCCAGAGGAGGGACCCACCACCCACCCACCACCACCGCAACACCTCACCCCTCCCAAACACCACCTCCACCACCCCCTTCTCCCCACCCACCACCTCACCACCGCCATGTCCCGTTTCCCCAACCCCCCCTCGCACCCCGTCCCTACCCCCGCCACACGCTCACCCCACCCCCTGCCCCACGCCCTGCCCCTCCCCCCCCCACCCACCCACCCCCCCACACCCCGTGCCAGCCTCGCCACTCCCGTCCATGCCACCTCCCCCCCCCTCCCCCACACACACACCTTACCACCCAACCCCATCGCGCCACCCCTGCCGCAACACCTGCGCTCCACCCCACCCTCCCCACCCCTCCTCAACACCTGCCACCCCGGCCCCCCTCCCCTCAACACCCCTCTAACACCCCACCCCCATCCCCACAGCCCCCACCCCCTCCTCCCCACACCACCCACTCCACCTCACCAACACCCACCTCCCTCCCCAACACCCCCTACCTAACACCCCCCAACACCCCCACCCCTTCCCCAACACCCCTCAAACACCCCACCCCGTCAGCCCAACCCACCCCTCACAACCACCCCCACCCCCGGTATCCCCAACCCCGACCTCACACCAACACTCCCAGCCCCCTCCCCAACACCCCGCACACCCCACCACCCCCTCCTCCAACAACCCTCAACAAACCACAGAACAACCCCTACCCCTCCCACCCCCCTCCACAACACCAAACACTCACACCCCTCCCCAACACCACCCTTCCCCCCAAACCCTCCCCAACCCCTCAACACCCCACCCCCTCCAACCCACCTCAACACATCCCCCTCCTCCGCAACACCTCCCCAACAAACACGACCACTCAGCAACACCACACAACCCCTCCCCAACACCCCGCCACAACCCCCTTGTCCCACCAACCGCACCCACCCCACCCCCTCCCCAACACACCTCCACAAAACACCCCCACCGACCCCCCCCTCCCCAACATCCGTCAACCCCCCACACCCCGCCCGTCCCAACACCCCGACCCCCTCCCCAACACCCCCACCCCCACCACAAAAAATAAAAAAAATCCCCACCCCCTCCCCGAACACACCGCACACCCCACCCTCCCAACAACGGCGCAACACCCCAAAAGAAAAAACCCCTCCCCAACAACCGCCAACCCACCCCCAACCCCTCCCAACAACCTGCAACACGCCCTTCAGCCTCCCCCACCACCCACCCTCCCCAACAAAACCCTTCACCACCATGACCACCCCCACCCCCTCCCCAACACCCCTCCACCCCACCCAACCCCACCATCCCCCCCCCTCAGTCCCCACCGCCACCCCTCCTCCGCCCCCTCCCCCCGCTCCGACCCCAACCCCCCAGGCCCACCCAACACCCCCCCCCATCCCCACCCACCGCAACACCCCACCCCCTCCCCAACACACCGCCACACAACACCCCACCCCTCCGCAACATCCCTCACCACACCCATCACCCACCCTCCATCCCCTCCCCAACACACCAAAACACCCCAACCACCCCCACCCCCTCCCCAACACAACCCCTCCACACCCACAACCCCTTCCCACAAACCACCTACCGCAGACACACACCCCCACCCCTTCCCAACACCCTTCAACACCCCGCAACACTCAACACCCCGCAACACGCACCAACCCTGCAACACACACCCCCAACCCCCTCCCCCACCTCAGCTCAACACCCACCCCCTCCCCCAAAGCACCCCACACCCCCGTCCCAACCCCACCAATCCATACCCCGCCCCCTCCGCAATCCCCATCCCCCTCCCCAATGACCCCCCTCCCTCCAATACCCCCCTCCCTCCCCCATTCCCGCTCCCCACCCCCCCCCACGCCCCCTCAACAACCCCCCATTCTCCCCCTCCCACCGTCTGGCCCCCCCCTCCCGCCGACCCCACACCCATCCCCCCCCCAGACGACCCCATCCCCCTCCCCACCAAACCCCAACCCCCTCCCCCCCCCCACCCTATCCCCTCTCCATCTCCCCTCCCCCACACCCAACACCCCAGTCGCCCCATCGCCCCCGCCACCCCCCCGAACCCCCTCCCCCTCCAGCACCCACACGCCCCGAACTTCTTCCCCCCCTGGCCCGCACTACCGTCTTACCTACCCCTCCCCACCCCCAGGCGGAAACCTCAACCTCTCCGCCCCTCTACCCCCCTCCTCCACCCCCCCACCCTCCCACCACGCCCCGCCTCCTCTCCTTTCCCCGTGACCCCAACACACAGAAATATTGCATTCCAATGTTAACTGTTTCGCTTATAACAGCAATTCTCATATTTACTTTAGGTCCAATTGTACCATCAAAAGCCCCTTTAATAATTGGCCCCACATGCACTTTTGACCTAATTATGATCACACAAAATATGAATGCCAGACTAGTCTTTCATGTAGTGAGACATTTTGCTATCGCTATTTACCGTTTCAGCGATACAGCCATTATGCATACTTAATTACCTCATTTCCATACCACTGCCCGCATATATCACTTACTTCAAATGGCAAACAGATGCCACATAATAGGCTGTCTTGTGCCGTGGAAGGAATTTTGTGTATCCACCGATGTACTTTCAAAAATTAGATGCATTATGCGGATTTTTGCATATTATTAGCTCATTTGCATACTTAATTGCCCAAAATAGGCCCAATCTAATCGGGGCGAGAACTCTCAGCCCGCATTTCCTTTCACCAAGTTACATCATTAGATACGCCTTAACGGACTCCTGAACTTGTACAAATGCCTTTTTTTTCTTAAATTATGCAAATTAGCCACTTAATTAGCATATTTTACAACCCAAATTGCCACTTTGACCCAATTATGGATTCACACAAAAGATCATGCATAGGTAATCTTTCAATGTAAGCGACGAAATTTTTGCCTATTCCGATGTACTGTTTTCAAGAGTACAGTAATTTATGCACATATAATTAGCTCATTTGCATACCTAAAAGCCGCTATATCACACACTTTCAAATTGCTAAAAATGCGCACCATGGTAGGAGAGTCCTTTCATGCAGGAAGGAATTTTGTGTATCCGATGTACCGTTTAAAATTTATAGCCATTACGCTGATTTTTTGCATATTAATTAGCTCCTTTGCATACTTTAATTTTGCCCGAAATACGCCCGAAATCTAATTAGTTCGAAACCTCCAGCCGCTCCCTTCCACCAAGTATACATCATCAGACCGCCTTACGGAACCCTGAACACTTGTACTTGCTGGAAAATTATTCGTAAATTCAATATGCAATAGAGATAATTAATTAGCAATTTTCGCCCAAATCTATCAAGTCGAGACTCATGGACCCCTCCTTTCACCAAGTTAACAACAACCATCGTCGCCCTTACGGAACCTCCAGATAAATCGTACACAAGCAGGTGACCACGGACGGCGAGCAGACAGACAGCATGACAGATCATACAGACAGACAACGGAACGGACGGACAGACAGACTAGACAGACAGACAGACAGAACACAGACAGACAGACAGACAGACAGAAAAGTGATTATATACTAAGTCTCTCCGAACAAATTCAGCGAACAAAAATCCATCAAGACAGATTGAGAACAGCATTTTAAAGACATGGTTAAGAAGCCAAGATTTTCATGTTGTGTCCTCCATCAAGAAATTCTAACTAAAATAGCAGACCTTTGTCACATATAATTAACTAACCTCTTTCCCAGGCCTTCATTATGAAAAGAGGATCTCTGTAATAACTCTCCTGCATTCATTAGGAGCTCAACAAGGGGCTCAATTAATTAAATGTCCTAACAAAACACAGGCCTTTCAAATCATAAGGAGCTCAATTTTTTGGAGCTCCTGACAGAATCTGTCAGAGAGTTGTAGGAGCTCCGGAGCTGTAGCTCTCCTCAGAATGAAAAGTCTGCTTTCCTTTCTATCATAATTTGAGTGAACTTACAGATACTGCCTTCAGGGAGTGACAATCGTGGCTGCCACTTGATATCATCAAACAGTTTGTTTCAGTGACCGTAGGGGAAAGGGGGATGAAAGAACAAAGTTAAACAAATCATTCTAAGCTTTCCATAATTTTGACTAGCTGGCTATTCCTTTTGATTTAATTTCCATGGTCCATACATAATGATCTTCAGATTCTACAAAATCGACTTATGCTTATATCTTACTTTCGTCACAGAACATTGAAGCTTTAGTAGACAAATGGTTGAGGCTAGTACCCTGGACGGGTTAGACTTAACTGCAGATGGGAACCCCAATTAACTTTCCTTAAAGAGACCTGAGGTCATTTTGAGAGAGAGTCCCCTCAATTTTTTTTCAAACTGTTTTTTGCATATTTGGAATGCTTACCAATTTATTAGATCAGAACTGAGTGAATAAGCCTATTACACTGTCGTCATTTCTTATCGTGTCCACAACACTGTGGTTCTCAAATATGATCCGCCAGAGATGGGTACATCGTCTAGCTGCTTCACTGAATTCTGCAACGTCCTTGTTTGTGCATTGTTGCTCCAGCAATGGGCAACCAAGAGATGTTCCATTGTCTGTGGAGCTGCTCCACAAAACCACAAGTAGTAATCCTGATCTGCTCCAGAAGCCCCACTTCTGCAAGGAAACCTTAGTTCGGCACCGTTCTGGTTTCTCAATCTGTTTAGCATCGCCATTCAGCCCAATGAGGGGTCAGTTCCAGCTGGTAGATGCCCACCAGGTTCAATACCAATAGATGTTAACTTGGTTGATGGCAAGTCATTCTTTCCCCAAGGCGACTCTCTGACCTCCTTAGAGACTTGTTTCAAGGTTGGACTTTTGCTTAAGAAACTATCCCTGGATTTAAGGCGTTTGGCAGCAGGTACGTCCAGACATAGGTTGCTCACATTAGATACTGGGCAGCTACGCTCTTGCAATTCTCGTACGCTTTGAACTGATGTCTGGTGGAGCAATTCTTCTAGGATGTATAATTTTTTTTTCCTTGGTGTTTGGACAGCATCCTGTGATAAGCGGCAGAGGCAATTTAACACTGAATCAAGCTTCTTGGCATGGGTTTGATCTTTCCCATACAAGCTCATACAGGGCAGGCATACTCTGCACATGATTAGCACAGGCAAGCCTCGATCTTAGGGTATGTGGGCGCAGCACGCCATCTTGTGCCAGGATTTTGTTTCAAGGATGTTATTGCGTGAACATACTTTTACTCTTCGCTTCTCGATGTCTTTTATGTAATAAGATGAATTTTAGTATTTTCAGTCCGTGCGACAAAAAATAACTAAAAATCAACGGTTTCTACAGGGACGCTACGATAACAGGCAAATTTAAAGCAACGTTTGGCGGTTATCTTTCGTAACTCGTTTGTTTCCAGTAAACTTTCTTTCGGAAACATTCTCGGTAGTGTCTAAACTGACAATTGCATTTTGGAGAGAAATTTGCATCCTCAAAACATCTCCTTCTGTCACTTTAAAACTTTCAATGTTTCAGCACATCTCCAAACTTTGTTTCATCATTTTTTTTCCACTCATTCTACTATTCAAAATGCACCAGCATATTTCACTTGATTTGGTGTAACATTCTTTTCATCTTTGTAGAATACGTTTTATCAGGATCTCCCGGAGATCTGTACTTGGTATTGAAGGAATTTCCTGACAAGAATAAAATAGTAAATGGTCACACATGTGTAAAACAACTTCTTCTAAGAGACCATCTCGTCACCAGCACATTTTGCACCCCTGCAAAAAAACTTGCAAAAATTACGAGAGGGGAATATCAACATGTGGCAAGAGAAGGTTTCAGTACTTCCCACAATGCATTGCTTCAATGTTAGGGTGTTTATACATCTACTGATCGTAGAGATTAAACATGGCTAAATTGAGAGTCTGCTACAAACTGCATTTTAAGAATGTTTCATCTCTAACGATTTCACATGAATTACCTGTACAAAAACTTTCCGACTGGAAGCATTCTTGTGGGAAGCTTCTGATATCTTCTCTTACATGGGGCTGTCAAGGGATGATCAGGGGGGTTTATGTAGCAGTAATCCCTGATGAGCTTGTCCTCCTATCCCAGCATCCATTCATTCAATTTGGTCATCCAACCCAATCACAAAATCACTCACGTGTAATCAATCAAGAGCAACAAATAAACAACTGGAAACAATTAATTCATATCCTGAGTAGTGGAGTATCTTAGGTCCATGCCCCGATCGCTAATAGCCTCGTCCCCAGAGCCTCAGATTTTAACCGGAGGTCGTTGACATTTTGGTATCAAAGAAATCTCATTTTATTTCTTCTCATTTATCCTGTGAATCTTAGGAGCCAAGGATGTTTGGTTCGGAAGTTGTGAGCGAAATGTTCCACCCATTTTGGTCGACCCACTTAATTTTACATAGTAACTCTTGGGCTTACAAATCATCACATTTTTAGCTCGCATCAAAATGGTTGAAAATATCGGCGCTAAACTTTACAATGGAGTTTTTTGAAGTGAAGGCCCATCGATCAATATGAAAACTCTTCATATTCTTAAATCGGCGGATACCCATCCCCTTTTAAATTCTTGTCATGTTCATTCTAAACCCATATCCCAGACCCCTAAAAAGATAAATAGTTTTGGGAAAGAGTTTCCATATGTTCCCCCCCCTTCCATTAATTTACATGATACAAAGTTTATTTTCATTTTGGCCTAATTAATCAAACACGGAATAACGACCAAATTAAATAAACGTTTTTTGTTGGCAATGAATATATGAGAGGGGGTACATATGGACTCCTATTTGCGGAATCCATACACCTTGTATCATTATAAGTCCACACGACCTCAAAATGGTTGAAAAGAAGAACTATTGCATGTTTCCGGTGGATATTGATACAGTTTTCATGTGACACATTTGTATCTATTATGTTGACATTTGCACAAGTCATAGTAACAACGAAATGGCAATATTAGTCCCATTTGAGTGAACCGTTTGGAAAGGTTAGGTGAAACTTTTAAAGCATGGATTAACAAGTGAAACTCGATTTTTAACCGTTATGCGTAAATGTCCCCGCCGAAATGGTCGCAATCCATAACATGTGATACTGCCTCCCACAAAAACACCCCACCCCCTCCCTCCCCAACACCCGCAACATCTCCACCCCCTTCCCCCCAACACCTCTCCCCCAAAGCCCAAAGCCCCCCCCCTTCTCCAACACCCCGCACCAACCCCACACCCCTCCCACCACCTTCCCCCCCAATATCCGTAACACGCATCCCCTTCCCCAACAACCCCGCAACCCGCCATCCCCTCCCCCAACACCCGCAACACCCTCAACCCCCCCAACACCCCGCAACACTCCCTACCCCCTCCCCACACACCACCCCTCAACAACAACACCCCCCCTCCCCAACACACCCTGCAACACAAACCCCTGACCAAATTAACAAATTAAAAAACAACCACCCCCTCCCCAACACCCCACCACATCCCACCCCCCAACACCACCACCCCCCTCCCTATGGCATAGTAGTCTCATGTATAAATGTGATAAAATGCCACCTACATTTGTAAATGCAACTACAACACCCCACCCCCTCCCCAACACCCCGCACACTCCACCCCCCCCAACACCACCGCAAAGCCCCCCCCCCTCTCCAACACCCGGCAAACACCCACCCCTCCCCAACACCCCCCCACCCCCCCCCCCAATATCCTGTAACACGCATCCCCTTTCCCCCAACCCCCCGCACCCACCCGCCATCCCCTCCCTCCCCCATCCCACGCACCAACCCTCACCCCATCCCTCACCCCCCGCAGACACTCCCCACCCCCTCCCCAACACCGACCCTCAACACCCCCTCCCCCACACCCTGGCAAAACCCCACCCCCCTTCCCCCCACACCACCTCATAACCCAACCCCCTCCCCCCCACCCACCGACAATGCCCACCCCGCCCCCACCCTACCCCCTCCCCTATGACAGAGTAGTCTCATGTAGTGAAGGATTTTTTCCTATCCCATGTACCGTTTCAGAGATACATCAATTACCATATTTAATTAGCTCATTTTCATACCTAAGCCGCATATATCAAATAACTTCAAATGCAAAAGTCCTTCCCCCTGAGTGGCTTTCATGCAGTGCCGGAAGTTTGCAGTATCCAATGTACCGTTTCAAAAATTAACATGCTATTTTTTGCCATATTAATTAGCTCATTTGTATAACTCAATTTGCCGCAAAATACGCTCAAATCTAATCAGGAGACGGAACCTTCAGCCCGCGTCCTTCCACCAAATTTTACCTCATTATCCGCCTTACGGAAAACTCCAGAACTTTAAAACAAGCACCTGCAAGCAGGAAAATTCTTGTAACTTATCAAATTAAGATACTTACTTAGCATATTTTAACGGCCACAATCTAATAAGGTCAAGAACTCATCAACACCCGCTTCTTTTCCATTCCACCAAGTTTACATCATTGTCGCCCTTAACGGAACTCAGATAAATTGTAAATACAGGTTGGTTAACAATTTTTCACGCGGACCGAACGGACAACGGACGGACGCTGCTCATTTCATAGTCTCCCCGTTTCCGAAATCGTTCAGTTGGGGACAAACGATCATCTCTGCCCGCCGACTTACAGACAATGGGAAGACAACACCTACAAACCATAAATTACTGTTTTAATTTTAGTTTTCACTCCTATTAGTTCCCAGGGTGGTTCCATGGATCCCCACAACTAATGGTAGGGCTGATGATCGAAAATTACAAAAATCTTGATGAAAAAAATCTCAGCCACAAAAGGCCATGGAACCCCCCTTGGACACTTAAGGGTTTAAAGAATTAAATTGCTATTTGTAAAGCATTTTCTATTTTAAAAAATTCTATTATTATTTCAGTTTCAAATAAAAACATGAAATCCAGCTAAAATGGCTTTTAAAATGGCACATACTTTCTGTAAACAACCTTTTTTTTGCCTTAGGTTCCACCATCCTGCAAGGAAAGTTCTAGTTGAAGAGGGGTGAGTTAAGCTCAGTCACAACATCCAATTTTTTGCTAGAAAAACCACTTCAAGAACTGCTCCCTGACTGGTGCCGATTGGCCCAATTTAAGAAATCGTGAGCAGTTTTTCTTTTTCATGTGGTAGTTCTGGCAAGGTCTGGGCCTGTTCGGTGCAGTCGTCTGTAGTCATACCCATTATTTTGCTAGAACCCTGCTTCCAGACTGCTCAGACTGGTGCCGATTGGCCATTTTTTCGAAAATCGTGAGTAATCTTCCGTTTCATTCAAGGTTCGGCGACTATCGTGGCCTGAACAAGTGGTGTCGCCATTAACATCTGGAGTCTTTTGATTCCATGATGCTGTCGCCTATTGCTCGCGTTTCAGCATTCCTTGTCTCAGTGACGCCGGGGATACTCGCAGACTAATCAGCCCTGGTTTGGCGATGACAATTGTAAAATTTTGCAAGTTTGAACAAGACTGTAACGATTTTGGGAAAAATGCGGTCTTGTGTAGTAGGGAAGGGTTGGGTCGGGAACTGTCTTCTTCTTCTGTGTGACTATACCTTTACCACTCTTTCAATCTCACACACACAAGTACAAATATAGTCTGATAGAATGCTTTATCAATGGAAAAACTTTTTATTCCAATGATTCTCATTATGCCCAAATCATTTATCTAATCATGAAAAAAGGAGCATGCCACCTGTACCTACAGACATTTCAAAAAAAAATTCTCTCACAATTTGGTGAAACGTTTTTTTTTTTTTTTTTGTATCACTTACATAATGTATTAACAAGGTGAAGCAGTATTTACGTTGATGCGTAAAATGTCCCCGCCAGCCAGATGTCGCTATCACTAAAATGTGATAAATGCAACTACAACACCCCACCCCCTCCCCAACACCGCGAAACACTCAACCCCTCCCAAACACCGCAAAGCCCCACCCCTCTCCAACACCCGCAACACCCACCCCTCCCCAACACCCCCAACCCAATATCCGTAAACACGCCATCCACCTTCCCCAAACCAACCCCCCAACCCCACATCCCCTCCCCAACACCCGCAACACCATCACCCCTCCCCAAACCGCAGCAAAAACTCCCACCCCCTTCCCCAACACCCCGCACCCCAACACCCCTACCTACAAGACCGCAAAAACAACACCCCGTTCCCCACAACACCCGCAATACCCAACCCCCTCCCCAACACCCCAACATCCCACCCCCCAACCACCCAACCCTCACCTTATGGCATTAGTAGTCTCATGTAATAAAAACTGGTGATAAATGCAAGAACTACATGTGATATAAATGAACGAAAAACCCCACCCCCTCCCCAACACCCGCAACACTACACCCCTCCACAACACCCCGAAGCCACCCCCTCTCCAACACCCGCAACACCCACCCCTCCCAAAACACCCCACCCCAATATCCTGTAACACGCCTCCATTTCCCCACACACCGCAAACCGCAATCCCTCCCCCAACACCCGCAACACCCTCACCCGCAAACACCCAGCCACACTACCACACCTCCCAAAACCCCGCAACACCCCCTCCCCAACACCCTGCAACACAACAACCCCTTCCCAAACACCCCGCCATACCCAACACCCTACCCAACACCCCACAAACATCCCACCCCCACAACACCCCACCCCCTCCCCTATGGGCATGTAGTAGTCTCCTGTAGTGAAGGAATTGACTATCCATGGACCGTTTAGCGATACAGCAATAAGCAATTTAATTAGCTCCATTTGCAGACCTAAGCCGCATATATCAACATCTTCAAATGCAAAAAAAAGATGTGCCCAATGATCGGCTTTCTGCAGTGCAGGAATATTTGAGTATCCAAAGGCTACCGTTTCAAAAAAAACCAATGCTGATTTTTGATTTATAGCCATGTATACTCAATTTGCCCAAAATACGCTCAAAAATCTAATCAGGTCGAGGACTCTTCAGCCGTTCCTCCACACGTTACATCATTTATACGCCTTAAGGAACTCAGAAAGAAAATTGTAAACAGACTTGCAGGAAAATTCTGTAACTATGCAAATTAGATACTTAATGAGCACATTTTACGGCCACAATCTAATCAGGTCAAGAACTCATCAACCGCTTCTTTCCACCACGTTACATTCAGTGTCGCCATTACGGAACTCCAGACATAAAGTGTATACAAGGTGGGTTAACATTTTTATCCGGACGGCGAACGGACTAACGGACGGACGCTGCCTCATTTCATAGTCCCCGTTCCGAAATCGTTAAGTGGGGAAACGATCATCTCTGCCGCCGACTTACAGCAATTGGGAAGAACAAAAACACTACAACCATAAATTATGTTGAATTTTTAGTTTTCACTCATTAGTTCCCAGGGGGGTTCCATGGGATCCCCACTAACTATGGTAGGGATGATGAAGTCGAAATTCCAAAAATCTGATGAAAAAAAAAATCTCATCCACAAAAGGCCAGTGGAACCCCCCTGGCACTGACCGTGTTAAAGAAATTAATTTTTTAGGTTTTTTCTTTTTTTAAAATTGAAAAATTCTATATTATTAAGTTCAATAAAAACAGGGAAATCCAGTAACATGTTAGCTTTAAACTGACATGACTTTCTGGAAACAAACTTTTTTGCCTTAGGTTCCACCATCCTGCAATTTTGGAAAAGTTCGAGTGAAGAGGGGTGATTAAGGCTAAGTCACACAGCCAATTTTTTGCTAGAAAACCACTTCAGACTGCTCAATGACTGGTGCCATTGGCCAATTTTAGAAAATCGTGGGGGAGCAGTTTGTCTTTTCATGTGTAGTTCTGGCAAGGTCTGTGCCTGTTCTGTGCAGTCGTCTGTAGGCTTACCCATTATTTGCTAGAACCCTGCTTCCAGACTGCTCAGACTGGTGCCGATTGGCCATTTTTTCGAAAATCGTGAGTAATCTTCCGTTTCATTCAAGGTTCGGCGACTATCGTGGCCTGAACAAGTGGTGTCGCCATTAACATCTGGAGTCTTTTGATTCCATGATGCTGTCGCCTATTGCTCGCGTTTCAGCATTCCTTGTCTCAGTGACGCCGGGGATACTCGCAGACTAATCAGCCCTGGTTTGGCGATGACAATTGTAAAATTTTGCAAGTTTGAACAAGACTGTAACGATTTTGGGAAAAATGCGGTCTTGTGTAGTAGGGAAGGGTTGGGTCGGGAACTGTCTTCTTCTTCTGTGTGACTATACCTTTACCACTCTTTCAATCTCACACACACAAGTACAAATATAGTCTGATAGAATGCTTTATCAATGGAAAACTTTTTATTCCAATGATTCTCATTATGCCCAAATCATTTATCTAATCATGAAAAAAGGAGCATGCCACCTGTACCTACAGACATTTCAAAAAAAAATTCTCTCACAATTTGGTGAAACGTTTTTTTTTTTTTTTTTGTATCACTTACATAATGTATAAACCCTAACAGTGTTCAGGTTTTCTCTCCTGGGAGAAAGTCATGGGGTAAAGGGAGAGAAGTTAAAGATGGGACATGTGGGCCGGGTATCGAACCAAGTCCCCCACCCCATTCCAATGACCAGGACGGCATCCACGATGGTGACGACTGGCCCAGCCACGATTTCATATCATACCCAAGGTGGTGGTTGCAATTAATTGATGTCATCACATCTTCTTGACTTAGTGCATTTTCTATGCTCAGAGAGTTTTATTGAATTGTTGTTTATATTTCGAAAGTTGGTGGTCTATATTATGCATGATTCAGCAGAACATGTGATGATGCAACACTCAATTCATGCCACGAGGCCAAGTAAAGGATACCTTCCGAGAAAGTCATTATACAAATATTAAATAGAAGCTCGGAGAAACTGGCTGGCACAGAATTAAATAAAGACAAAAAAAAAACACATGGCCCCGAACCCATCTTTCTCACCATCCATGGCATGAGATTAATCCACTAGACCACAGGGAGCTGTGTTTACGTGGATACCAGTGAAACAACCGCTGAAGTATGTCAGTCCTCCCCATTTACTCTGACCGGTTTGGGACGTGTGGTTTTCAGCTTCATTTAATTTCTGTGCTCACCATTTTCTCGAGCTCATATAATAAGAGTTTGGTTGTGTTTGGTTAGTAATATATTAAAAACTAGTGGTTGGAGAATTGGCAAGTTTTTATTTGATGGATCATCCACCTAAGAAGTACGTCCATCAAGAAATAACGGACCATCACCATTTCAACGATAACCGATCCAAAAATTGACATTAATTTCTCAGGCATTTGCCTTAATCTGGCGAAGTGGTGGACAGTTGCATTCAGAGTTTCATTGTTCATGACAACACCTGGAGATATAACAGTTTTTCCCTATCAATCCGTGAATCAAATTTATTGTCAAAGTTTGTCTTTTGAACTCTGGGGAAATTATGGATCAGATCCCGAAAACCCCCTGCCACAAGTACCAAACAACTTGTTGAATGAAACAGGAAAGCTACATCAAGGACGTGTAAGAAAAGACAAAAGTCGTATAGATTGATCAGACTATTAATTAAGTAAAAAAGCAAAGCACAAGACTATGCTTTATTTGGAAAACACATCATACAATTCATGTCCTTGGTGATCTGGAGATCATAGAGCTACTATTTCCCTCAGGGGCATAGTAGGCTTTAAGTCTGCAAATCCCTAGGGAAATAGTTTGCAAGCGCATTTCCCTCATAAGCAGTCAATATCCACACTAGTGAAGTGTTGATCCCAGGTGACAACCACTCCTGTTTCAATATAAAAATTCCCCCCCCCCCCCTAGCAGTTTGCCCTTGTCATTCTGACCCTATATCTGTAAAGTGGAAACTTTTGCGCTACAATTAAGTTCGCGCTTTCGCGCGCTTCTGAGCGAGCGCGAATTAAAACCCGCGAAATGTTTTATTTTTGTGTAGGTCAATTAGGATAGTTGAAAAGAGCGAATTTAAAAACACGCAAATGTTTAAAAATCGCTGAAACGAAACGCTAAAAATTACACACGCGAAAATTAACACTTTTCCATTACTTCCCCTGACAACTAAATCCTGAGGTGTTTGTTTGAGACTCATCTTGAGTCATCCTCTGCAGCAAAGGTCAAGTGTTGCCACGAACTACAATATTTATTTGAGCTCTGTCAGCAAGCTTCATCATCAGGTATATTATTCTCCTGGGACTAAAACGATAAACACCATGAGTACAAAAATATGATGGGACAATAAAAAAGTGCAGTCAGTGATTGTTATGCTTTCTGGGCCATGTCCATATGCTCCTGGGCTGGTCATTGTTTTGTCGTTGGGCATTGATTTTATGCTCGTAAGATATTTAATTTTATGTTTCTGGGGCACTGATTATGCTTGCAATGGTATTTGATATAATGCTCCGTTGGCATTTGAGGACATTTCATATAATGCTCGGTCATATTGAGACACATGACATAATGCACTTGACGCATATGGAAGCAATTAGATACAATGTTTGAGGAATATTTGAGGCATTGGTATAATGCTGGAGGCACTTGCTATAATGCTCAAGGATATGAAAATTTGATACAATGCTGAGGTGCATTGAGGCATTGATACAAGGCTCAGGGCATATTGAAAAAAAAAAAGGGGCATTTGATACAATGCTTGAGGCATATTAATGAAATTTTGATACAATGTCTTGAGGCATTGATATAATGATTGAAGCAATTGGGGCATTGATACAATGCTGCTAGGCATTTGAGCCTTTGAAAATGTTCTTGAAGGAGTATGAGGCATTGATATAATTCTCGAGTCATATGGAAACACTTTGATATAGGCTCTTGAGGAGTGAGAAACATTGAATACAATGCTCTTGGTCATATTGAAGCATTGGATATATGATTTAGCATATTGAGACACTTGATATATTATCAAGGCATTACGCGACACTTTGATACAATGCTCTTAGGATATTAATGCATTTGATACAATGCTCAAGGCGTATTGAGATTTGATATATGATGAGGGCATTTGCAGCCCTTGCGTAATGTTCTTGAGGCAATTGAGGCATTGGTACACCTGCTCACGGCATATGAGGCATTTGAACAATGCTTCGAGGAAATAATTTTTTGGGCATTTGATTTACAATGATTGAGGCATATTGAGCATTTGCTAAATGCTGAGGCATTTTATTGGGGCATTTGCTACAATGCTTGAGGCATATGTGGGGCATTGAGGCCTTACATAAAATTGTTCTTGAGGCATTGGGCTAATGCTCTTGAGCATTTTGTGGCATCAATATGGGGTCTTGAGCAATGACTTGGTTTCTCATGCTCTTAACACCTCCTATGTAAACAAAGGCAGCATTTTTTAATACTGCCACAGTTTATCGAGATCTCGATCACTTGAGCACTGTACGTTGAAACAATTTCAATGCCTTGGATTTCTAATATCAATGTTCTGAGCATTTGAGTTTATGCCTAATTGGAGTTAATGGTCCTTATTATTAAAGCTCCTAGGAACTTGATTTATACTTTGGTATTGCTTTTTATCCCTCTTGGAGCACTTTTATTCGTTGATATAATTCTCTTGAGACATTTGACTTCATGATCCTGGGGATTTGATATAATCCTGGGGCATTTAATGCTCCTGGGTGTTTGATTCAATGCTTGTGAAGCATTTGATGTATCCCTCGGCCACATTTGATTCTGTGCTCTGAAGAGATTAATTCAATGATCCTGGGCACTGATTTATGCTTTTTTCCTGAGTATTTGATGAATTTATGCTCTTGATGCAGTTGATTCTATGTTCCGGATATTTCGTTTATGCTACTAAAAGAATTGTAATTCACTGCTCCTGATTTTTATTTAATGCGTGTGAGGCATTTGATTATAATTTATGTCTCTGTATCATTTATATTTCA
>JAMKCH010047979.1:0-11118 GCA_023653785.1 Ophioderma brevispina
ATGCGGGCATACAGGGTAATGGGGAAAAGCCCCTTGGTGGGGGCTTGCATGGGCAGAGACTGCAGAAGCTCTTGAGGGGTTATGTCCTTATCTGGAAGCAGATGACTTGCTGAACTTTGCGGGGTTCCAGGGGCGGAGCCTCCAGAAACTCTTGGGTGGTTAGCCATGTTTCAATGCATCCGGAGAGCTCTCGTTTATCTCACAATCATGAAACATATGAACTATACTGCCCCTAGCGGGGTCAGGGTTCGGAGCCTGTGGAAGCCCTTGAGTTAAATAGCATGTTGAGTGCACTTCGGAAGATCACAGTTAGCCATTATCTTGAAGCAGATGAGCTATACTTGCCCCTGAGAGGGGTCCAGGTGACGGGAGCCCCGGAACCGCTCAGGTTTAGTATGTTTGAAGTGCCTTCGGAGACTCACAGTTATATCATTATCTTGAATCAGATGGACTATTCGGATGGCAGGTGTCCATGGGCGGAGCCCCAGGAGCTTTTGGATTTTAGCATTGTCAGCGCATCCGGATGCGCTTTCGTTTACCTCACAGATCAGTAAGCAGATGAACTATACTGTGCACTCTCTTGAGTTAAATATCATGTTTGAGTGCTTCAGAGAGATCTTCGTTATCGTCAATTAGCTTGAAGCAGATGGAACTTGCTGCCTGGTGACAATAACAACAAAAAGCCACCCCTCCCCCATAGTGAGACGTTGCTCCGGTGCGCGAAAATGCCAAAAGCTTGCTTTAAAAAGCTCTAATATCGCTCTCTTCTCATCCTTTCTGGTCTGTTAAATCGAAAAAAATGTGAAGGTAAGCACCTTCACCGGGGTAGGGTATGCCGTCAAATTCTCAGGGGTAGGGAGGGGTGGTTGCTGACCACCTGAGGATATGTTATGGTGTTTT
Organism: Ophioderma brevispina; assembly: GCA_023653785.1. Taxonomy (NCBI): domain Eukaryota; kingdom Metazoa; phylum Echinodermata; class Ophiuroidea; order Amphilepidida; family Ophiodermatidae; genus Ophioderma; species Ophioderma brevispina. The sequence continues at coordinate 901 of JAMKCH010047979.1, forward strand.
TTACAATATTGTGGCACAAATGCCTAAAACTTTACTGTTTATGTAAAACTAGTCATTTTGCCATCATTTACACTGAAAACCGCATAAAATCGGATATTCTTAGCCTTTTTTAAAGCGTAAAATGGAATTTGCGCCGGATTTTCTGTGGCACAATATTCCAATTTCGCCGACTCGCGGATTTGATGACATCATTGTGACGCCATATACTAGTATGTTGGTACTATTTTTGATCAATGGAAAGAAGAGGTTCATAGCTATCCATTGGTATCAAAATCATAAGCATAGGTGGCTTTGTAAGAATTCTGTTCTGGTAACCACCCTCCCCTTGGTAATCGCGTGTTACAAAAAAGGCCTGTGGTTGTGGTCTAGTGTCTAGTAATATTTTTACATAAGCGACCTCTATATATAAATACACTTTGAAAGGCTACTACTTCATTTAAGTGTTTACTGGACCTCAAACTAATCACTGGTGCATAAAGTCACTAATTAGGTGACACGGCATTTTTTCCTTACAGAGGCACTTCGTTTGTAAATCCCGGTGTTTTCATGGTTTTGTGGCCATTGTGAAATATGACGCCCTCTAGAGGCAGGTTAAGCACGCCCAAAGGTGTTCAACTATTCCCTGGTGGTTTGGTGCGAAGAAGTTATTCACATAGTGTCATGAATTTAGATCAAATTAAGAATATATGTCAACAGCATTAATTGAATATTGGCCGCCATTTGAAAAAGCGCCCTCACTCTTTAACCCCAGGATAGGGCTTTTTGCAGACAACCTGATTTTGATAGCTCTATGTATAAGGTTTCCAAAATAGTGGTCGCCAAAAATCCCCGGGGGTGCAGGGTTCGGGTATGGGCTCATGACCTACACCAATTGGGTGGGAGTGTACTCAACACAAATTATCATACGGGTATGTGCCACACAATTGGTTCATTTTCAGCTGTTTGGTATATCAATGACCCCCTTTTTTTGATGCCATTTTTGGTTCAGCAAAGGTCATTGCGCAAAATTTCTCAATTTGTTTGAAAATTTGTCAAATTTTCTAAATTGCAACCAAAATTTTCTAAAATTGTTGGAAAATTAATCCAATTTCCTAAATCTGAAGCCCCAATTTTCCAAAAAATTTGCTAAAAGGGTCAAAATTTTGAGGAAAAAAATGCAAATTTGTGTAATTTGGCCTCATCTCTGTATAGCTATGGGTCCCCTTTTAGTAGCACAATTGGGTATAGATAGAATCCTACTTCCTCCCCAGAGTCCCCCAGAGGCACGTCAGAGGTAAATGTCTTTGTAGCATACAAGAATTTTACTTTGGTTTGGTTTTAATCGTTACGAGATAAGGATTTAGAGCCGTTTTCTTATTTTTATTACACTATCTATAATTGACATTTGCTCAAGTACCAGATTTCTTACAATGTGAGGTTCAGATAAAACGATAGTCATCAAATTTGCCATTTATTTGATTTTCCATTCTGAAAATGTGTATTTTTATATGTCAAAGACCAATAGAGACTTACGCAAGGTACATTTCAATCCAGTGAAATATAAAACTCCTGTTAAAAAATCCAGTGAGGATTCTGGAAATTGTAATCAAAGATTTTTGTGGGAACCCTAATAGATAAACTATGGAGTAATGCAAATAAGAGGGAAAATTGTTCCTATGTTTGGGCTATGCAGGAATCTATCTCATAAAGCTGGGCAATTATGTCCACTTTAGCGGCACAAATTGTATTGCTATGACACAACATGCTGCTAATATGGGAGCAAGAGAAAGTGTATTTGTGTCATTAGTAAGAGTAGGTGTTGCTGTATGTCCCAATCGTGATATCAGCGATGATGTGCAGGTTAATGACACATTCACAAGCACCATGCTCAACTAAGCTATAACTATGATGGGACGTAAACAATATGGTGATACAATTAAATCATACTGTCATTTATCTCACTGGGCTATTGATACAAATTTTGTCTTACAATGACATTCTTTTGAGGGAAATCATATTTGAACACTAGATTTGTGTAAAAACAGTGTTTTGCTAAGGTTTCTACTTTGTTACTGACCTGTGACTCCAAAATACCTGAGCTGACACTATACAATGTCCTTTGAACCCAAAACTCAGAGGATACCCTATGAGTGCCAACTTTCTGTTAGAATTAAGAATTGTCAAAATCCACTTGGATCTTTAGAAGTATAATTTGTCTAATAATTACCTTAAATGACCCTAAATTACCTTTGAACCTAAATTTTAGCATTTTATGTGTCACCATAACCAGTGGGCATTTCATCTAGCTTCTTAAAATCTGGACAAAGCAGTTAAAATAATATTAGCACATTCTTTTGAAGAGCGCCCCCAATTTTTCAAAAAAAATTGAGATTTTTACACGGTTGCATTGGTAACTGGCTAGTAAACTATACCTGTGAATGGTTAAGCTCGAAAATGTCTGTGTGCCACAAACGAAGGAATTTTGTAATCTGAATAATTATTATCGGGATCCCGATAATAATTCAACGGCTGCTGGAAACAGCCTTCCAATGTGAAATAGCTGGGAAATAGCGAGCTTATAGCACCATGTACGTGTCTACGCTCATTAGTTGTTTTATTGGTTCAGGCAAGTCAAAAAAGTTGGAGGTTATTTTCTCGAGGTGGCACTTTTTCATCATGGACGGACATAAATGTAGCATTTCCAGCTCTGCCGTTAAGTCTAATCTACAATCCCAATTCTAATTACAAAATCGCTTATTTTATGATAAATACGCGTTTTATAGCATTCTCGTTCACAGGTATAGTTTCCTAGACAAATGCCAACGTAACTGTGCCAAAATATCAAATTTTGAAAATTGGAGGCGCTCTTCAAAAAATGTGCCAATATTGCTTTAAGGAGGAGATAATGAAAATTGTAAGGTACTGATCAGAGGGGGTTTTGAATCAATCCCATGATGCATAGCAATGTGCCTATACCGTACTGTACTAAACACCTGTCAGCAGACATTTCATAATCATGCAAAAAATTCCCTAAGTACTAACGCTTTGTGGGCTAAACGAGCGTTAAAGTCAGGTTTTTTTATGTGTTAAGAATAGGATTTTTATGTGATCACATGACCCTATTGAGGTGAAATTTCCCAAACTGGTGCATTGTGGGATTGACTCAAAACACCCTCTGGGTACTGATTTGGTTTTAATTATTGGTAATCTCTTTTCTATCAAATTAAAACACTAACATATTTGATAATCATGTTACAATTCCTCTCTACCTAGATAAATTGATAGTTTGATTAGCGCAAATGGTTAGAGTGTCATGCTAGTAATACAGAGGTTGTCAGTTCAAATCCATCCTAGTGCACATGGGTTTATTTTCAATACTTGCATGTGTTGGCCATCTCCAGGGAAAGGTTAATAAAATTCATTCTTGTGTACCTGGAGAAGTAAGTAGGTTGTTCAAATTTCAAATCAATTTAGAGAATGTAAATATGCAATTCTGATGCTTTCCACTAGGAAAGTGATGGACACTTCTCGGACTTAATGCTTATATATTTAATCTATCACTCTTGTACTATCCCTAACTTGTTAGTTCAATTGATTAGAGTAATACAAAGGTTGCTGGTTCAAATGTGGTCAAGCACACATCTTTTTTTGTGTATGTGTGTGTGTGCACTGACGATCTCCAGGGAAAGATTAATAAACATTCGTGGAAGAAATACATTTCAAAATTGTTACCCTAGATGCACACCATGAGTTGAAATCATTCAGTTTATCATTTTAGCTTAAAAAGCATGAATATGTATATTGATTAAAACTAAAATTTATGTTGATAAAATCTTTCTCCAAAAGGTTGCTAGTGGCAATGTTTAGACAGCAAATAATATCACTGACCTGGCATTTTACTTTATAGATTCACACATGATTTGTTTTTTTAATTTCTTGTAACAAAATTGAAATGTTATGCAGTATTTTTAGAATTGTTATCGTTTTGATCATTTCAATCACTTATATTTTCCCAGAATTTAACATCAATTGTCCAACAGATTCAGACAGTGAGACAAAAAATACTGTATAAGTGGAAATTTTCGCTTACAGATATTTTCGCGATTTTAACAGTTTTGTCAAATGCGCGAGAATTTAATTTCACAGTATTGACATCAATGCAATACAAATCTATTGGAAAAGTTATTTTCATGAGTTTTTGTTTTCGTATTTTTATGTTCACTCGCGAAATTCGCGAAAATGAAAACCTCGTGAAAATTTCCACATATACAGTACACTATAGATTAAGGCAAAAAGCATTTGTCAGGTCTTGTAAAGTGCAGTGGGCTCCATCCTCATGATGTATCAATTATTATCAAAGTAGGACGACTTAAGACCTCGACACTTGAGGCTTGAGGCCATCAGACATGCTAGGTGTCCGTCTCAGAACTGCAATTCATATTAGATACAAACATCTGAAGCTCACTCAAATTGTGCTATTGTGCATAAGTAATAATATCCAACGGGAGACGGCAAGATTGATATAAGCAACAAAGAAGAATGCAAATAGAGGATAAAACCCAAGAAATTGATCATGTAGCTTTATGTTTATATAGTGTTTTGCCTCGTGTTCAGAAGTGCTGATTGAGATGGTGGTTATGTTCAGAAATTTGCACAAAATTTGACGGTCCATCAGTCTGCAATAATGTTGGTTTGGTTTCTCTACTTCCCTACTAACTCATCTAAGATGGTATTATTTTCAAACTGATATGTATTCAGATGCAGTCTATGGTGGTACATGTGTTGGAAAACTTTGATCCTGGAGCGATCCATGATCGATTCAGGAGCGGATCCACCCGATCAGCCTCAGTTCTCTTCTCTCCATTATGACACTAGTAGATAAAAAAAAATCAGGCTAAAGATAATAAGAACTACTCATGGGGGTATGGGGTGGGGAGATAAGCGCAGTGGGATATTTTTTTTAGTAACAAATAAGCGCACTTTGATATTGTTGTTGTATATTCCGTAATATCATATACCTGGAGCAGGCGTTTTGAACCGTGGAGTTGGCAGCAATGTGATCCTGCCTCGATCCTGAATCCTCCAGGATCGAGGTTTTCCAACACACATACCACCAAGCAGTCTTGATCGTCCTCCTTAGTGACAGAGAATTGACTCATTATTAATCCCGTGTAGGAGGTTTGGTTCAGCCTTAATCCAATATAAATTAAAACGAAACATTGTGTGCACACGATGGGACTTTGGGTGGGCGGCGGGGGAGAAGCAAACGATATGCACACGCGACAAGCAAGATACACAGAAGAAAACCCAGGTGACTCGCCTTACGTGCAATGCTTTAAGCAGCGTCGGTACAGGGGTGCTGGGGGGAATGTGACCATCGCGGCCCTCCATTCTACAACGGGGGCGACGGTCTGCACGTGTTGTAGTACTACTTGTATAAATCGCGTCAGCAGACATGATGTTTTGTGTCGTTTTAGCCATGCAGTTTCTTTTTAACAATTCCATTTTGTCATTGTGACATGATGAAAGGCCTTTATTATTTTGTTTTATAAATTGTTATAATTTGTTTGTTAAAGGTGCTTTATAAAGGTCCATGGTCCGAATCCTAATAGGAACCCCAGATTTTCCTGAAGTGGTCTAAATTTTGGTATCAGAAGAAAGCTACTATTTTTCTTTCCCTCCTTTAACCCTGTGAAATCTTAGGGCTAAAGTTTTTGTTTTTGATGTAGGAGGTGAAAATATGCCCCTTTTGGTCGACTATATATTAATTTACGCATTACTCTATGGGGATTACAACTGACGTTTAGCTCTCACTTAAAACGGCGCACCAGGTTCAGATGAAAAAGGACATCGCCGGATAGGAATGCAAACGCCTCTATATTTTCATGAGAACGGATAATTTGAAACATTCCACACTATAAAGCGACATCCAAAGTTTACCTTTCTTTTTTCCGTGTTTTCAAAAATTCCACTTTACATACTTCTCAAAACGTGTCTTTTATTTGAATTATAATACAAGGCTTCACTGGGTAATGGAAATCCAATTTTGAACCCTTCCCCCCCCAAGAACCAAAATGCCGCCTTGCAAGGATGGGTGTTATATTAATTAGCACATATATGTGAGTGGCATCCTGGTTCTTGGGGGGAAAGACCCCTTTTTTTTGCATTTTTGTTTTTTGGGGGGCCTGAACACTAAATGGAATTGCCAAAAACACAATCCCTATTACATATTATACATACCCATACCACCCTACGAGGTGGCATGCTAACTACCAAGGGCTCAGTTCATAGCCTTGGATGGGCACATTTAAATCCTTTCGTTTGACCTGCAGGTTCTGGGTAATAATAATACTAAATGAAGGGGGTTGTATTGCCTCAATACGTTGAATGAAATCTATTAACTGCGCCTGTGAATTGGGATTTTAATGTGTGATTTGTGAGTTAACTTGCTCATGCTATACAAGCGCGGTCAATGGGCCATTAGATTGCAGGTCATGTGTTGGATATCGAGTTTGCTTGGTGTGAAGACGATTATAGATCCAATCTTGGCACTCCTTGCACTACATCAGCCTAAGTTAATAGGTATTTGGGTCTGTTGCTGCCCATTTAGCCTCTTTGGTAGCTTATGAATACAAAAATGTCTATCTAGGCAGTCCGTTACAAGCTCCATAAAACGGGCAGCTATGCACATCTTCCTGTTGCTTCTTCTTTAAATTCTAACTGGTCCTATGTACGGAGGCATGCTCTAACTTGCTTTTTCCAGACCATACCCTGAAGTTTCTCAGACTTTTCTAATTTTTTCTGATACAAATGTATTTTGTTATATAAAACACCTTGCATACTGATAATGTACTTGTACTCAATACTCAAAATGATGATGAACTATAACTATACTGATTATCGAGGGCCTCCTTCATTTCTTATCCGGCGATGTCCTTTATAGACTTAAATCGGGCCATCCCCTTTAATGCCTGTGTTATTATCTGTATTTGTTCAGAAAATATTGAGCATCAGTAAATAGGATACCCAATATCTGATCTGTGCTACCACCCTGTTATAACATAAAAATATGCACACAAATGGTGGTAAAATAAGTTCACCTTGGGTGAATTTTATTGGCATACATTCAAATCTAGACAATTCACAAATGAATATGACCTGTTCCCACAAAATAGCTTTAAAGCGATTTATTGGTATAAATCTATTGGCACATATATGATGAAATATCCCTAAATAAAACGTACCAGATGGTTTTCATGGCCATTGGAGTATTCCTTGCGAAAAAATCCAGATTTATTCCGACCAATATACACAACTGTACAACGATCATGGAAGCTACCATGTTTATTCCTTGTGGTATATTTACAACGCCGCATGCAATACCGAAACAGAAACCAGCGAAAATATATCCCATACGCGCATATATCACGTGCAAGTTTGCCACAAGCCTCATCCTTTTGAACTTCGTTGAGCACACAAAGGATAGGAGCGAAGTTCGTTTAGAATTTTTTATTGCAAAAAAACTACACTTTTTAAAACCTCAGTGATATGAGAAAAATGTTAAGAGGGGTGTTTTAGATATCATTTTGTGATTAACAAAGGTTTTAGTTGGCCTAAACACTAACAATCCATGAAAAGGTGGACATTTGAAAAGGGTCGCGTAATATTTAGTTTTATCGCAGTCGCACTGTAACCACTGATCTCTATACAATGGATTGACTACAAAACAGTAATTGTATATTTGATGAATGGAGCAATGGGCGGGCATCTTGGTCTACTGAACACAATACCATTCCAGAGACACCTGTTTAACAGAAGTTGTATCCCTGGTGCACGTTTTAGAGACATGCCATCCCATACGCGCAAATACAATGAGCTCACCGAATTGGCTTGATTCTGTAGTCTGTTATGTCGCTTATCCACATTTCAATGGGAACAATTTTGTATAAATGACCGGCTCTTAACCACCTGCTTGGGCTCTTTTTGGATGACCAATATGGCCATCAGTGCTTCAATTATGAAGCCCAGGTTTCCAATCCATTGTATAGAGATCAGTGTTCGAAACCCACTAATGCGCGGTTCAGCAATCTATGTACTTTTCAATGTACCGAGTAGCGCTTCTTTGTATGATGTAGAGTTTCCAAATTTTATTTTAAAAACTATATTTCTCAAGAATCCCAGGCTCATTTTATAAAAATTAGGCACAAATGTATGCCATTTTTGATAAATTTATATATTTTAAAGGAAAACGTTAAATTAAAGCTGTGATTTTAATTCCAATGTTAAAAGTAAACGCGATAGTCTTTCATAAGGCCAGAACTTGACTAACCACCGATCATCTTTCAATTGGTGTGAAAGACTAGACATGGCTTGTGGCAAAACGATAGCGTAAATAATAAACGTGGCGGCTTCCTTAAATCGCCTACTGCTTCGAAAGTTAAGCGTGAAAATGATGTTTTCTTCGCAAGGAATACTCCAATGACCATGCAAACCATTTGGTACGTCATATTTAGGGATATTTCATTATATATGTGCCAATAGATTTATACCAATAAATTCCTTTAAGTCAACCATTAAACTTGACAGAAGTTACAGAATAAGGAGTAATTTTTGAACAAAATATTAGTATTAAATATTGAAGCTTGGAGCTACATTATTATTCATCATTTGAGCATTTCACAATTTCTGGATTTCAATGTGCAGTATCTCACGGTAATGCTTCGCACAATTCAGTGATCTTGAACTGCAGGAGAGTTGGGATGTTTCAAGATATGAACTAGTTGAGGCGTCAGGTTCAAGAGAACCTGAAGGCGTAAAAGGCTGGAATGTAGTGTAAAACAATTATAATAGCTGCTGTGCTACAATTAAAACAACTGCTGTTTGCTATTCAAAATAGCAATTTACAATACCAAATGTATGCTGTAATAATACATAAGTATAATAGCTGCTGTATGCTATAATTAAAAAAATACAATAGGTGCTGTATGCTATAATTAAAAAAATACAATATGTGCTGTAGCAATTACAGTAGCTGTTCTGCACTATAATTAAAAACAACTACAATAACTGTAGTGCAATATAATTAAAAACAATTACAATGGCTGGTGTGCATTATAATTAAAAATAATTACAATAGCTGTTGTGCACTATATTTAAAAACAATTACAGTAGCTGTTGTGTGCTATAATTAAAAACAATTAAAGGTGAATTAAAAACAATTAAAGGTGTTTGTTTCAATTGCCCCCCCCCCCCGATTTACCTGGAAGTAGTATAAATTTTGATATCAGATGAAAGGCTGTATTTTTCTCCATTAGGCGATGAAAATAAAAAAAACTGTTTTACGGGCCCGACCGACCCTGATTTTTCAGTTTTGCAGAATTTTTTTTTTTAGTTTTTCCAAAAATCATGTAAAATCAGCCTGTTTTTAGCCCAGATTTATCGATTTTGGCAAAATTTTTTTTAGAAAATTTTTAATTTTTTTTTTCATTTTTTCACTTGATTTTTCAGATTTTGGGGCTATTTTAGGCCAATTTTGAGCTCCAGAAAAGAAAAAAAATTTAAAAAAAAAAAAAAATTAAAATGACACCAAAATTGTTACCAGAATCAGGGTTCTTGTCTGTTCTTGTCTCTCGTATGTGACCGACCGACCCTACTCGAAAGGTCCGCTCGCCCATAAAACAGGGTTTCCTTTTTTCGTCGCCTGATATTGACCTGAAATTTTAGCTTCAAAATCCACTTCTTTGCAAAGATATAAACAAAAAACTGCCATTTTAGTGGTTAACCATCAATATCATAAATATTAGCACAGTAGTATAGGGCCTTGCAATGTGCATTATCACTTCTATTATCAAAACTGCAAGTTTGTTTCCATGATACTTGATGGTAAGTGTATGCAGGTGCCAGGCTCTCACATCAAGTAGAGAACATGATACACACAAATCGGAACACCCACCTTTAAAATAGCTGTTGTGCACTATAATTAAGAACAATTACAAAAGCTGTTGTGCACTATAATTAAAAACAATTACAATAACTGTTGTGCACTATAATTAAAAACAATTACAATAGCTGTTGTGCACTATAATTAAAAACCACTACAATAGCTGCTGTGCATTATAATTAAAAACAATTACAATAGCTGTTGTGCACTATAATTAAAACCAATTACAATAGCTTTTGTGCACTAATAATTAAACACTATTACAATAGCTGCTGTGCATTATAATTAAAAACAATTAC
>JAMKCH010047980.1:0-21888 GCA_023653785.1 Ophioderma brevispina
AACAATTGAAAGCGGCATTGTGTACACGGCCCAGAGCAGCGAACGAGATTCGAATGGAAAAAGTGTAATCATGCAGAGAAGACGTATCTTACGGTTTAGTCTGTGTCACAGGCTGCAAAAGATATCATTTAAACTGGTAATGTGAGCCCTGGTTTGAGAGAGACTAGCGTTCATGTAGTTCCGAAAAACAAATACCTCCGAAAAACAAATGGATTCTAAGGATATGGATCAGAGGATAATTTTGTTTTGTTAAAGCTTGTTAAGAGAGCATCCCTTAACTGGGTCTAGGAACCCATTGAGACAATTTGAACGTTTCTATTGGTAGTATGGGCCGGGGTATGGGCTTTGACGAGCGCCAGACATTTAAGTTCCCACGCTGCGCTGTGGGTGGCTAATTTAATATGCACATATCATCAGCACTCGCACTTTCGACCCGGCCCCGCCTTATTCTTTGTTACAATGCACACAGCGGTCGAATATAATCCCAAAACATTCGATTCCTTTTTGAATAACTGAAGTGTTGAGCCTCCAAAATTAAGTGTGTCATATTAATATGAAAAAAGCACACGTCGATAATTTAAGACAATTGAAATAACAAATTTCAACAGACATTGGTTAATTTATACTGTCTTAATTCAATACAAGTTATGACATGTGCGCGGAGTGATCTTAGTGAAGTATGTGAGTAAGACCAATGCATGCATCGCATGCGTGCTTTGCAGGGGATTTCCCGAAGAATGAGTAATCATGTAATTACGAACTTTGGGCATACGAAATAAGAAATAAAAAAGCTTGAAAACCTAATTAAGTTGTGAAATTCAAAATTTATGCAACACGAAAGTCATCTTGGAATTTTAACATTTTGGTGAGTATACTTGGGGAAAATGAAATCGGGAGTGATATTTCAAGGATTTTTTCCACGTCCAGCTGCACACATTTAGCTCAAGCAAAATGTAATTTTATGCATCCGAAACTGCAAAAGAGCGTTCTGGCCGGTACACTGGGATTACTTTTCCATCGTGCACAAGTCTCGGTTTTAAGTGCAGCGCCATACGTACTGCGCATGTGCAGGGAATTCACAATCGAATTCATCCGCATTTAAAGCGAAAATTGTAACCAGTTTTTAACACACGAGGTGATGTCTATCTTCCCAAACTTTGAAATACCATATCTCTGGAATGGAAAATCGTATAGATTTCTTTCAACAACAGGATTTCCAGGTAAGTTATGCTCTACATAATGAGGTTATTTTTATTTAATTTGGGAAAAAATATATTTTTTTATAGATCACTACATTTGTGGTACACAACACTGTGGCGGAAGGCGACGCATTTTCGCATCAACGGATTACAGCGATGGTTACGCAATTTTGCATCGCCAATTTAGGCTCTGCGTGATGCACTTTTGCGGCGCCCTCTCCCGATTGGTTAATCTCATACTGCATTGCGGTATTCGGGAGGGCGCGCTCACGGTTCAAAGAGTGTACGTGCACAGACTCAGCCGCAGTGTTGCCAAACCCGCGATTTGGTAGCCCAATTGGGCGACTTTCGCCACTCGCCCCGCGACACGCAAAGGCTCACCGCGAATTAGCGACTTTTGGGCTACTTTTCACTTTTCTGTCCGCGAATCTCTTTATCTCTCTGCGACTTTGTAAGAAGGTAGCACAAAATGAGATAATTGTGGTTTGGTTTAGAGTTACATATATACAATAACACATAGAAAACAAACATTGAGATCAATTAACGACACTTCGCGTCGATACCACCCGTGCGGTAAGTGTGCAGTCGTGTATGACGGATGACAAAAGCCTCCTGTCAGTCAATGGCAATGCAATACAAAGATAACTATTGGAGTGAGCAACTCCGTAAGACATTGTATCAGTAAAACAGATTAGCCTAAGTAATTAACTTGCACAGCAGGTAATTACAGCGTATAGAAATGAAATGTCCTAAGCACAAACAAAGCTCTCCATTGACGCCTGAATAAAAAATTTTAGGGACAAGTCACCGACGCTGAATTCGCGCATGTGAAGTACATTCGGGTGACTGACCTAAACGTACACACAATCGAATGTGTGTACATTGTACGTGTCATGCAAACCATGCTTGACCGCGCCCACAAACACGTTTCCGCGCATATAATTATGACAGCAATCAATACTCCATTGCAATTCCCAGTTCAAACTTGGTTCCACTGCCGGAAAATGGCCATGCATATTTCCATTGTCACCTTATTTAAAGTATCTCTTAAAGTGAATGTCACCTTGCAATGATGACACTGTGGGTTCAGGAATGATCTAAGTAATACCGACACAGATAGTACATCTCAATAGTCACATTATATCGCGCATAATCTACGATTATTTAAGAGTACTTTTTCAACCCTCAATTTCCGGGATTGACTCATGGCGCAACGTTACAAACATAAAACAAACACCAACACTCAACAACAGAAAGTCTTATTTAAATTCTGTTTTCAGCTTCCGATAGCCGAGACCATACCGGATTTTCCCATTATCATTGCGCATATAATTTTTACAAGCTGAGGTCTAAAAAGTCTCTCGAACGTCATGAACATACATTGAGGAATTTCCAAAATCTCCCCAAGCTGTATCACAAATATGACGTCACCATTCAGTAATGAGAGTAATGAGCGGCGCTCTTCATTTGTAAATTGTATTGAAAGAAGTGTGTACGTGCTAAGAGGGCTTAAGCTGGTGAAGTGTGAAGCATCTTCTGAAAAGGCAAGTTTAGATCAATCTTCACATCCGCGAGGTAAATTTTCTCCCGCCAACATCAAAGAGTGATCACTCAAGCGGTGCGTGTTGTTTAAATAGTTACCGTTCCAAATGTCCAAAGCAAAAAGTAAGGTAACAAAATAAGCGGCATCCAGCAGCATGTATAAAAACTTATGCCTATATAAAATATATTTACATTTACATTTTCTCCACGTTTCTCTATACTTATTTAAAATTTATTTCGATATTTCATTGTAAATTTTATAATTCATTAAAGAAGATTGTATATAGTTATATTTTTATTTTTGTAATGTTTATTTCGCAAAGGAAACTTATTGAATTATTTTAGGCCTATATAAAATATTTTTACATTTACATTTTCTCCCCGTTTCGATACTTTTTAAAATTAGTAATTTGCATTTCGATGTTTAATGGTAAATTTTAAATCATTAAAGAAGCTTGTATAGTTGTTATATTTTCCTTTTATATATTAGCAAAGAAAAACGCATTTGATTTTATTGTATTTTAGGCCTATATAAAAATATGTGGTAAAATTTTTTCAACCCGTTTCTCTATAACTTAAAATTTATGTATTTTGCTGTTTAATGTAATTTTTAATTCCTGTTCATTATTTGAAACTGAATTTATTGATTTTTTATTTTATGTAATATTTATTTAGCAACAGAAATGGTCATTGAAGTATATAGTATTTTAGGTCTATGTAGTTATACATAAATTTTCTCTTCGTTTCTCTCGTACTTGAAAATCTGTTAATACCATAAATGATATCTTTTTAAGGACTTTGCTCTTTTCCACCTTGTAGTTGTAGTTCAAGACCCAAACCCTAACATTACGTATTATAGCTACTCTTTCTCTTTTTCTGGACTTTAAACATAAGTTCTAAAATTGAAGACACTTGAATATTTGCAATATAATTGAGGCAATTATTGTAATGAATGTTTTTTTTTTTTTTACTAAAAATTAAAAATGAGTTGAAATCGAGTCCAAAATGATAATTAACACAGAATTTGTGGTTTGGACCCTCCCCATTGTTTCAATTTGAGCACTTTTAATTTTTGGGAGAATTTTCCGAGTTTTTGGGAGAATTTTCGGGCATTCCCACACGCGACGGAATTGGGCTGAGAACTGAGAATTTTTGGCAACCCTGCTCCGCCGTAGGGTGGTCACTTTTGTTTGAGACATTTGGCTGTATAGACGTATTTTTGTTTGTCCCCGAGTGTTCTCTGTTCTGTCGACTTTGTGTATTTTACGTTTAGTGACTGGACTTTCATTTACGCGGCAGGCCAGTCTCTTGTATCGTAGGTTTGAATATTGTAAATGTTAGTTTGATTATTTGTTGTTGTTGAAACTTATATCTTTGTACGTATATATTACCTTTTGTTGTCTCATGGTTTGTTTGTTCAAGCAACACAGAGTTAGAATCCACCACCCCATAAAGCATTTTACAATATCATCCATGGCATGGTTAGGGACAGGCATATAAATTTTGAAACTGCTGAAGGGGCATTTCCAGGGGCCAATTCGTGATCCACAGCCTTGTCCACCGACCCTTACCTCAAAAAACGTTGAGGATTTTTATATCATCTGAACTGTTAGTCTTATACTCGGGGACAGAAACCCTTTGACGAGCACGTACCACCTGGTTGTAAAAAGGGTGGAGCTACATCAGCGCATATGGCGCGCGGTCAGTGACCCAGTAGAACAGCAGATCGCTTCGGTGGGCAATCAATCAGAGGCAAGAACCAGGAAGTACACGCTCGTCAAATTTTTTCTGTCCCCGACTATAGTAATTAACGTGTACCTAATCTTACGTGCAAATTCAGTCGTATCTGTAAGAAATTCGCAATTTAGTTGTATTTTCTGTCCGTAAACGGACAGAAATTACAGCACAGTCATCTACATAGTCTATGGGACTGGGAAGTAAGCAATTGCTCATAACACAAAACCGCAAGATGAGGATCAACTCAAACTTTGTGAATAAGCTTAAATTCTCGAGGATATCTAGTGAACACTTGGGAATAAAACAGAAGGTGCTGGAATCACGAAATGCGCCTTTAATTCTGTTCAGGATATTGCTAATGGCCCATTTCACAAATGAATAAGACTTCATCAGAAGGAGGGTTGACCAAGCCTGAGACATTGACAACAATAAAAACGGAATACTTATTAAGTATGACGTAGGGAAAATTGCTTCACCTAGAATTTTAATCTGATCACCATAATGTTTATATTGAGGATTTATTGTGGTTTGTGGACCCTGAATTTATCCGGAGATAGTTGGTTTTGTGTAAAGAAGAGCCAGTTTGTGAAATGACATTGTTTGTTTTCAGATTTTTTGATCGAATAATTTGTATTCAATCCAAACGAATGTTTTTTAAGGTTACTTATTTTTCAGAGCAATTGCCCAATCGGACACTGAGTAGCAGGAATCGCGCAGCAAGCCCCCCAAAAAATCTGGTAGCCCTGGGCAATCGGACAGGTGATTTATCAGAGGGGGTCGCCATCATAACTCCCACGGTCTAGACCGACCCCCCTTCACCTTCTTGCTGCACCTGCCATTTAAAAGCAGCTGGTGTGCAACCTGGCTGGGTGAAACACTTGACTGCCCTGGAGGTTCTGTTGGATCCCCCCCCCTAAGCCCTATCTTGGATGGCAGATAGTCCCAATAATTGGGACTTAACATGACGTTTCTTTAACATTATGCCTTTAACAGTCTATATGTGAAGTCCCAAAAACATTATGTGTATCAGCTGTGACATTTTTGTGTAGCCTTCAAATTTCGACCACTGACAACATGTCACCTCTAATTTTCATATAACACCGGTGCTTTTGCTAAACACTCTTCTACCTTTAGCACCAGTAATATATACAAGCTAAAGCTTTCATTAACCCTAACACGGCCGAGGGGCAATGAGAGCCAACGAAAACGTGGTACCGGTCGGAAAATGTTTTTCGTTGCATCTGGGCCGTCAACAACTATTTTTTGTCGCGCAAATGACTCGCATTGCGCCTCATTGCATCTGGGCCGTCTTACTGGAAAATGACGCGATGTTTCTCGTTGCACCTGGGCCGTCTTGCCGGAAAATGACGCGATGTTTTTCGTTGCATTTGGGCCGTCTTCCGGGAAAATGACGCGATGTTTTTCGTTGCATCTGGGCCGTTATTGACTGGAAATGATGCGATGCTTTTCAAAAAAAAAAAAAAAAAAAATTTAACAGTCTATATGTGAAGTCCCAAAAACATTATGTGTATCAGCTGTGACATTTTTGTGTAGCCTTCAAATTTCGACCACTGACAACATGTCACCTCTAATTTTCATATAACACCGGACCACCGGTGCTTTTGCTAAACACTCTTCTACCTTTAGCACCAGTAATATATATATACAAGCTAAAGCTTTCATTAAGCACCTGGCAATACAAAATCAGGACTTAGTCACCGGTCAGAATCTTGAAATTTCATTAAATTTCACTTCATAAAAAGTTGATGAAGATATTTACGACTATCCTGTTGTTGATAACACTCTAAGGAATACTTTCAAGGTGGAATCAGGTAATATTTATTCACATGAAGCGTGAAAATTAATGGAGAATGTGAGACATAAATTTTGTCATATCAGTTACACACTATTTTGGCATGACTCCTCCATTGATTAAGTTAATGGTATTATGATAATTGTACATAAGGAGGAGTCATGCTCAGCAGGACTAGGATGGCAGACCATGCTTTTTGCTATTATTATGGGTCACATCGGTGGACTCAACTAAGGCATGCCAGGCCTTGATCTTTTCTTGGGAGATCCTCTCCAACACTTCCTCACCTCCAGCAGTTGTTTTAGCTGAGAAATGATCAGTTTTAAACTTGGTGGTATGCTCTTGAAATTCTTTAGCACATTCCTTAGAAAGGCCTGATATATATTCCGTCCTACAGCTCAGGGTTAGGAATCTCCCGAGCAGTCTTGTTCATAGTTGGGCAATGTGTTCGGTATGGAGTTTTAGAGCAATCCTCTTAATTTTTCCAGGTATCAGTGACATACGCTTCAATAATAAAGTGCCATTAAAAAGGCAATGGTTGGTCTTTCTGCAGCATTGAATTGGATTACGATGGTCGATGTTGTGGAACGGATCGAGAACAATCGTGCTACTGTAGGTTTTTTTAACAATAGTGATCAGGGTTATTTAGACCTCTCTTCAAACGGACACTATAAATGAAGAGGGTCCGGAGCGGTAGCTTAGGGCCGTGAATGAGACATAGATGTTGACTCTCTGACCATTCTTTGACAGCTTGTCTGCAGGCTTCGAATTCCAATTTAGCATACATGCACGTGATGCTGCATATTGTAACTTACATGCACGGAATGTAAACATGTGAATACTGATATACTAACATTCATATCAGACTTAGGCGTTCGTTCGTTCGTTCGCATTGTCCAAAATCACAGTGGAAGATCCGTCTTTAACCAGTGCCATAGTTTAATATCCAGGTTGATCAGGCTGGAATTCCTATTGGGGACTGTAGACCTCACAGTCTCTATGATGTGTGCTAATGGTTTGTGGCTCTCCACAATCGCAATTTGGTGAGGTTCTACTCGGATCTTGTGAAGGAAGTTCTTAGTCTACACCAACGCCAGTTCTGAGTCTGTTGAGGTTGGACCCCCATGGTTTCCTATCAAGGTCACAGACATTGGGCTTGCCTAGAGGGGTGCTGTCCACAAAATGCTTTAGGTTCAAAGTAGAGGTGACCAGTGCTCATTACCATTCTGTCATTGATCAGGATGATCCATGGGGATGCCGCGACTGCAGTGTCATGGGATTGGGTAGCAAAGTGATTCCGTGGAATTCTCTGATCCTCAATGTTGGTGGTGGTGGGATTAGGTACAGGTTCATCACATTCTTGGCGAGGGCTGATAGTATGAAGGTTCCTCCTAACGTTTGCCGGAGCTATGCCAGACAGGGGAAAATTGGAAGGTAGTCTACAGGCGTCGCCAAAAAGGCAACCACTAACAAGTCTCATTGCATCATTAAAAACGAAACTTCAATCTTGTGTGAATTTACGCTGTGACTCCATATGGTGCAGCGTTATTCAGCGTGGAGTACTGTGTGGAGTATGCCAAAGCAACAGTTAATGTGTGTAAAGTGTCAAGGGATGCACCCCATCCAGTTCTGCGAGCCTTCGAGGAGGTGACACGAGACTGCGGCTTGGCAGCGATGCCTGGTTGTGTTGATTGAAAGTCAGGCTGCGGTCCATTGTGACACCAAAGTACTTCGGTGTTGGGTCATGTGGACAGTTTTTTCCATCTAGAGTGATGTTAGGTTCTATTTTGCCGACATCGGTTGCAAGGTGGAAAAAAACAGCAAGATGACGGTCTTGTGTTTGACGAGTTTCAAGTGCCATCGGTGGAAGAATTGGCTACAGTGATTAGGGTCTTTCTGCAACCTGTTCGAAGGGGACTCAAAGCAATCAGCAGCTAGTCCAAGTGCCGTGTCGTCTGCGTAGGGTCTGCGAACCAATTCCCTTTGGCCATTTATGAGACGTAAGTAAGCTAGTTGAAGAGGACTGGGTGCAGGACTAAGAACCTTGTGGGACCAACATTCGAAGTTTCGCGCTTTCAGTACTGCGTTTGCCCATTGATGTCTACAGGAAGAAAGATCTGTCTTGGATGAGAAAGCATAATGAACTTGACAAGCTTGACATTCAGGGATAGATTTTGAGTAGATTGATGGTAGAGACCTCGCGTGCCAGGACTTGTATCGGACGCAGCAGTTAGGTCTATGAAGAATGCTCCAAAATTCTGTCTCTTCTGGAAGGGCTGTTTGTCTCGATGGTCATTAACTATCTGCCTATTGACAGTTGTTGATTTACTCTTCGACAATCCAGCTTGGTTTGCGGGGGTAAATTGCAAATCGACGTATCATTGATCATGCCGAGTAGTATCGGTCTCTCAAGCAACTTATAGATGTGATGATAGTAGCGAGATGGTTCTGTAACTCTTCGGGGTCATTTTGCTGGGTTCTTGGGCTTCAGGATGGCAATGACCTTTGAAGTCTCATACTGAAGGGAATAGTTGACGTTCCCATGCACGTAAGAAAGGAGAGTTGGAGCCATGCACAGCTTCGGGTGCCATTTTCTTCAAGAATATGTAGGATCGTTGTCATTGCCAGGAGCTTTCCCCTTCTTGAGAACTTTAATTGATTCGGTTGATCTCATCGTAGGTGAATGGTTGCGACATGGGGCTTTGACGGTGGAGAGGTTTGTAGAAGCTGTTAAGTCTCTGTATTAACAGCACGAGAGTGGGCCCCGCCCGGAGGTGGTATTGCCACTTTCCATTGTTGGACACAGTACTGAAGCGATGCGAGTTAGTTGGAGAGGACAGGACACTGCTTAGCTTGGAAAGCCTTTACGCCTGGTGAGCTTGTTGATGGTGTTACAGGCCTTGCGCGTGAGTGGGTGTAAAGTTGAATTGATAATGTATCCCTCCCCCATCTGGTGCATATCTTTTGGCCAAGCAGATCCCAGTAGCTGGTTGGCCTTTGCTATTCTCTCAGTATCGGCAGTTGGTATTACCAATTAGGCTTTGTATAACTAGCGCTATTCCCATTGTCCAACAGGGGGGATGGTGTAGGGATTCATTCTGCTCGTGGAATTGGAATGTTTAGCTGCTTGATGGAGTATGGAGCAGGAAGTCAGAAAATGCATCGTTGATGTTAGATGAGCCGGGTCTGTAGCGTGGCTGACAGTTCGCTGGTGAGTTGTTTTTGAACTTGGAACAAGTGGCTTTCCTGAAATTCCCATATCTTTCTGATAGACGGCTGGACGATCGTGGACCTTGATGTCACTGGTTGGACCGGATAGGGAAATGACCTGATCTAGGGAAATCTAGGGAAGGGGAACACCACTGTTCGGAAGCAGCGGGATGGATGTCGCTGATGGTGACTGTTGAAAGGTCGGGACAGGTCCATGTCCCCCATGACTGCTTGAATAGAAGTGTAGGGATCCTTACTATCAAACAGCAGGTTGGGAGGTCTTGGGCTTCAACCCATTCAAGAGCCGCTTTGCCATTTCTTGTCAGTGTTGGAGTATCCCCATGCGGTAGTTTCTAAAGTTGAAAATTCCGCAGACGAAAGGAGGGCCTCCGGTGAACTACTGGAAGGGAGTAGAAGTCTGCCTCAGCTGGGTGGGGCTTTGGCTTATAGATGTTGGTGAAGTGGGTGGGTTCCCATTGCTTCCAATTTTATTCCCACTGGATCGGCGAAATTCAAATTGAGATTGAGGGTTGATCTAATTGATTGCTTCACATAGGAAGCGATTTCCCATGCTTGTTTTGCGGAATGAAGCAAAGGAAGGTCAAAAACCTTCGATTTGCAGTTTCTCTTCAGATTCCCAGTGAGTTTCTGGAGGAGGGATGATATTCACTCCGTTCTCACTGGAGAGCTGTAAGATGATGTCACGCTTTATAGCATGGGTGAGGGCCCTAAACGTTCAGCGAGGATACAAACTTGGTGCTTTGCCATAAGGAAAGTTCCTTCGTGCGTAGCTCAGCCGCCTAGAATGGAGCGTGTTCTTCCAAGAGGTTCACTGTTGGTGTTTTAAAACACGATGTTTGGACTTAGTTGTTGAATCAGTTAGCCACAAACAGGTGATTGTGACTTAACAGGGCGCGCGGAAGAAGGCCTTCAAATGACTTAGGCACGTTTAGGCTATTGACCAATTGGCTCAAATTGATTATTGCAAAAAATACATTCTATGAAAAAGGACCAGACCAAAATTTTAATTTCCCAGGAAGCGGGACAAATTTCCTTCCATTATTAAGGATTCCCACCATATGTATTTCTTATCCAATTTTCGAGTTCCGAATGACCAATTTCCATGATGAAATGAGATTCTGATTTCCACATTTTTTCCAGGCCTGCTATGAAATAAGCTAAAATTGTATGTTACAGAATCGAAATAGTTTTAAGTTTCATAACATGCACACATGCAGCAAGGCATACAAAAGTTACATCACCCAGGTAATTTGAAGCCTGCTTGTCCGTCTTTATGTTTAAGTGTAGCCCCTTGGGTATAATGGCTGTTGAAATTGCCAATGAAGAAATGAGATTTGGTTGGAATTCTTGAGATTGAATGAGGGTGCTGGCAGAGCGAGCTAATGGTGAGGCTTTGAAGTTGTGTCAGCAGACATGAGGTTGCTTCTACAACGGTGCCTGTTTTCAAATAGCACTTCCATATTGTGAGGCGATGCTGGTATTATCTCTCGGGGACAAGGATTCCTGGTATGGTTGGCTATGACTATCAGTTTCCTCTGTGGTGGTTTCTTGCAGACATATAGTTCGCGCGCTGTCAATCTAAAAACGGTATGACCGGAACAAAATTGCTACAAGGTTTTCTGCTGTAGCTTGTGTTGTAGCAAACCCTCCCAAACAGTTATATCAAAAAGGAAGAAAAAAGACAAGCATGGCAAGACATCTAATTGCATAAAACTATGTTCCATTTTTGCCTATATGTTGGTTATTAATCTATCTATACAAGAAAGATTCTCAACCTTTTACGGGAGTGTTCTCAGAGATGGTTTTATCTCAGTTCTGATTTTTTGTACATTGGGTATACCATGCCATGGTGCCTTTGGACATTCATGTTTTAAAACTATTGAGTATCTAGGGAAATACAGGAAGAACGGGTTCGGTTGTTAGCTGATGCGTGTCGCCGATGTATTTGGGTTAAAACACCATGTCACTGTGGTTGTTTTCCCTATCAACGCGCCGCGCAGAGTGTGGGTGCTGGGACAAGCGACAAGAGAGAAGAATATCAATAGCTTCCCACAATGCTTGCTCCAATGGGAGGTTTCTGTGCAGGAAGTCATGTGAAATCGTTAGAGATGAAACATTCTTTAAATGCAGGTGTGTGAATCATACTCGCAGTTTAACCATGTTTCATCTCTAACGATTTCCCTTAGTAACGCCACAAAAAGTCGCATTGGAAACAATGCATTGTGGGAAGGTCTGATATCTTCTTGCGTACACGCGGCGCGTTGCTATATGAGTGAGGAGTTGGTGTAGTGGTTCGAATCGTAAGTGTAAAATCAGTCTCTACTCAGCTACTTACTCTGCTACGCGTCTACGCCTGCATAATAATGTTGCATGTTTTGTTGCGGGTGAACTCCGTGGGAAATCGGGGGGGGGGGGGGTAACCTGTACCTGAACCCCCGCGGCCCCCCCCCACCCCCAGGAAATCAGGGAAAATCACAGGTTTTTTCATATTGCTTCTGCAATCTTGATCCGGGAACGGTCATATAGTTTGCACGGTTTTTTTTGTTTTTTTTTTTGTTTTTTTCCAACGTCTTGTTCGAAAAGTTTTAAGAAGAAGGTCCATTCATTGTGGTCAAGGTAATGGACCAAGGTCAACGGTCATGTTCCAGATTGCCATCGTTGCCAGGAGGATGACTAATTTACTTGGCTTTCTTTGTTAAATGATTACCACGGGGCCACCACCCGACACCCCTCCCCCTCCCCATGCCGTGTTACTCCAGATTGCGACAAATCTACAATCCAATGTTTCTTACATATAGTTAACCGACATGGTAAATTGACAGGAGAGCACCTTTGCTTTGTGAAATCTTTATACTACTTTTTTTTAAAATAAAATTTAGAACCCCTTCTCATTGCTCAGTTGGTTTAATCATTCGCCTACAATACACTTTGGAGAGCTGCAGGCAGTGGATCAAAATTCATGTCAGGAGAGCTGCGTTGGAGTGACTTGCCACTAAATATGACAAAATGCCCCGATTCATTGCCATTGTCAGTGTTGCCGACACAAAGGCAGCTGAAAAGCTTAGAGACAAAACCACCTCATTGGGTTTCGTGGCCGCTTTTCTTTGTCATCTTGAAGATGGGCTGCATGGAGCCTGTTTTTGGATAGTCCTGCAGCGTGTCTATCTCTTGCAAGCCCACAGAGTGTGCAGACAAGCTGCAGTTTTGAAGTGCTTAAAAAATGATCTTCTTTTGAGCATGGTTCTTTCTGGGATTCCCACTTAGAGGTGGCCTGCCTTGACATGGCCTGGTTCATTGCCAACTTCTTAAGTGTGGTTATTTCATGTTTAACTAAAGCTGAACTCCTCCAACATTGCTGTAACTTACCTGGAAGATACCATATGAACCACTATTTAGAATTTTATCTGGAACCTAATTTGTGTTGTACATTATTTCCTAACACCAATATAAACCCTAAACCAAAGTCCAAAAATAATAATAAAAAAGAACTTTGAAGGGTGGGTACACTTACCTTTGTGGCACAACAAGCGTCAAGGTTGGCCTCATCATGAGTCTTATCTAGGTCGTATTATCTGGCATGGATTAGGCTTGGATTGAACAACCAGTGACCAGAACAGAACGATTTAGAGAATAAAGGTATGATTTTGGGAACCGGTACTCTCTTTACGACGAATTGGAAACCAAGGTTGATACTTAATTCAAGTGGAAGAATGAGGCCGTAGGCCGATTTCATCTGCAAAAATAATGTTGTCGCCGGTTTTAAATATTTGTTGTAAAGAGAGTACTGTTCCCAAAATCATAGTTTTTCTCATTTCTTAAAACATCTTTATAATTTACATCATCTTCACCATTTTGCGATCTATGGCTTAAATACAACCAGAAATGACTGCCACTGCCCAGTGACAAAAATCGAACAACCCATTGAATGCAACTTACAAATAACGTCAATAGGCAGCGCGTACTACCTGGGTTCAATTGTTGAATTGAACCCGGGTATCAGCCTATGAAATTGCTTACATTTTCGCAGCTGTTAAGAATAATTTATCTAAGCTCCTCAACAAAAGTTTGGAAATTTTTTTCAGACATGTATGTATTTCTCATTTAATTGAAAATGTTATTACACTGTATTGCATATCAGTGTAAATCTCAGTCCTTCCTCTGTACAATGATATCAAAATGATAGGAATTGATTTCTTCATAGTTGAGTGACACTCCTTTGAATACTGGTAAGTCTTCAAGAGAAAGTGCCAATTTCCCGTACATGTACTCAATTTAAGGCTGCTTAGATTAGAGGATTAGGTTAAATAGAATGTGCCAAATTTGTTGATTTTGCTTTACCATCAGCAGAACATCAACCATGTCATAATAAAGACAGGAAAACAAACAACACTGTCTTTGAGAACACAAGTTTGGCTCAATAATGGGTGGATGAACTAAGTGCTGTGATGACATCCTGACACCTCATGCTTCTCACCAGGTTTGCTACACGGGTCTGTGGGGTCGCATCCCATTCTTCGACTAAGATCTGGCGCATGTCGGCCAGTGCTGTTGCATTGGTTACTCGAAAACGGACAAACCTACCAAGCTGATCCCACAAATTTCCAATGGGATTTAGTTCAGGGCTGGTGGCAGGCCACTGAAGCTTTTCAACCCTTTCATTCTCAAGCGACTCATTGACGATCCTTGCACGATGCGGATGGGCATTATCATCTTGGAGTACTGCATATGGTCCAAGATTGCAGACATAAGGGATGGCAACTTAGAATATTGCACCTGAAAATGACAGCATTCAAGTTGCCTTCAATGACGACAAGTCTTGTCTTCCCAGTTTTGGAGATTCCACCCCAAACGATAATGCTGCCTCCACCAAAAGCTGTCACTTTACCAATGTAACAGTAAGGGAAACGTTCACCGCGTCTCCTAAAAACTTTCACTCAACCGCCCAACTTCCGCAGACAAAATCTGCATTTGTCTGAAACATGACTTTCTACCATGTTTAAATTTCACTACCGGTGTTGCCAACACCACCTTAAACAGGCCTGATGGTGAAGGGCTGTCATTGCTGGCTATTAGCAAGTTACCATGCTCTCCAGGACTCCAAATACACGAGGGCTAAGGGGCGATTAGCCCTCAGTTTTCAGAAAATAGCCCCCGTGAGAAATGTTGGCCTATGGTAAAATGTACTACGAGGGCTACTTTTTGGCAGAATTTTCCCAAGTAGCCCCCGTAGCTCAAAAAGATTGGATCAAAAAGATTGGATCAAAAAGATCTCAGATTGGACTTGTGTTGATACCGTCCCATAAATCGTGCTTGCAAATTTCTGGAAGACAATCTCCGATTCCGTAGGGCAGATAGGGTAATAAACCTGTCTTTTTGGGGTGTTGTTGCCCAGGGTTAACAGCTTGTGAGTCTCTCCTTCCCATCACCAATTTGCACATATTTTTGTTTTCATTTTTGATGTCTTACTCCAGCATTGGCTACAACTTGATTCTGGGATATGCCAGCTTCAATTTGCCCCATGGCACAAGCCTTCTCTACATTTAGAGCAGGAGCAGAATATCATAGGGTCCTTATTTAGGGAGCTCGTTCATGCCCGACTACATCTAAGGATTGACACCTTTAGTAGTTAGTATGGACGCTCTACATCAATGCAAGATAGTTAGTGGTGTCAAATTGTGGTGTCACTTTTTCAATAGGGCCAATTTAAGGTAACACAGGGGTCAAACTTTTAAACTACTCCAAAGATGTTGAAACATTTTTCATATTGTCCGTCTAGTCATAAGGATTACAAAAATGTATAGTTTGTACCACTTTCGACTATTGGTTTAGGAGTTATAGCGTAAAAATGACTAAAACGGTAAAAAAGGTCAAACTCAATTTGTACAGGGGTCAACATTGAAAGTTACGTACTCTGATTATATTTTAAATGCTTGCAAATTATTGCCTGAGGAATGAGGACTCCCACAAAGTATAGTTTTGATTATGTTAAATGTTTACTTACCGAGATAAAGGTCAAAGAAGGTCAATGCCAAATGGATTATGTTACCCCATGACCTATTTTGTCACATAATATAATCACTATGCATTGCAGATGTTATAAACTATTCCTTTTTTTGACACATTAAGCTAGATGAACACTTTGTTTCATTTTTTACCAAAATTGGAGCAACTTCCAATTTTGACCCCTGTACAAATGGAAATTGACCTTTTTTTACTTTTAGCCATTTTACCCAATAACTCTAAAACCAATGTCATAGATGGTACAAACTATACATTTTGGGATCCTTATGACTAGACGGACAATATGGCATACATTTCAACATGATTGGGGTAATTTAAAAGTTTGACCCCTGTGTAAACTTAAATTGGCCCCTATTGAAAAAGTGACAGCACAATTTGACACCACTAACTACCTTGCATTGATATAGAGGGTCCATACAAACTACCAAAGGTGTCAAAGCTTAGATGTAGTGGGACATGAACGATGATGTTTGACCCAAGTTCTTGCTCCTGCTCTAATTGGATACTCTCGGCATGATGAGATACTGAATGACCACTTTGAAAGAGTGACCAGCACTAAGATTCACTGTGCATTCATCCATGTCAAACCATCTGGAACACTCTTTGACATTTTCTTATTCAAAGACCCAGGTTCAAAGCAAACATAATCCTCTTAAGCTGTGTAACCTGAAACAAAGGATTAAAAACTGAGTACAGGTTTTGAAATTTGGCACTTTCTTTTTCAGACCTACCAGTATTAAAAGGAGTGTCACTCAACCATGAAGAAATCAATTCCTATCATTTTGATATCATTGTACAGAGGAAGGACTGAGATTTACACTGATATTTTATTGATAATGAAGTTGATACAAACATCATTGGAATGATCAATAAATAAGCCTACTTTTCCTCAATCTTTTTTGTCATGCTGCTAACATAATCGAAAACATTGTGAACCCCATCCTCCTAATGAAACTTGTTAGGGGCCTAAGTTTATAGGACTTCATCAATGTTTTGCTTTAATTTGTTCCTAAATAAAACAGAAAAAATGCTAGAAAGAGAAACACCCAGGGTAAGCGAGAGGGAGGTCTTCTTATTTGATACGACTCGACTCGTGGAAACTTGCATTTCAGTCTATGTCAATAAGCCAGTGGCCACTTGGGTGAACCATGCCCATCAATGGCGTACCGAGGCAGTCGATCCAGAGGGGGCAAAATTTCCAAGTCGTCCCACCAGAGGGGGCAAAATTTGTAAGTCGTCCCAGTGATTTGCTCCAATTAAGTCTGAGCTTGCTGAAATGCGTGCGAAAATCGCAGAATTTACTTTAATTTTGCCCAAATTTAAGCTGAAATTGGTCGAAATTCCCCGAAAAAGAGGGAAGAAAAGGCATATTTTGGTCCATATCATCCCGCTTTTTTGAGCCAGAGGGGGCAACTTGCCCCCTGCCTCCCCGGTCGGTATGCCACTGATGCCCAAGAGTATTGATTAGCATTGATTATAACAGTCAATCACTAACTCAACAATCTATGATTTTCTCACAAACACCTTGTTTACAAAGCTGCACTTCCACTTGTTATCATATACATTGTAGTTATCATAACAAAGGATAGTGTTTCAGGAGTGAACATTTGTGTTGATGTAAGCGAAGACTTTTATTTACCACTAATCAAGGACTATCAACCTACCAAATTTAAAGTTCATCAGTCATTTGGCTCACGTTCAAGCTATCAATGTTTACGGAATCATTAGAAAACTTCTTTAGGAAATATCGACTTTATATCAAGATTTGTTCAGGTTTCATTAGTAATTATATTGTTACAGCAGTGTATTGGCACTTGCCACATGAGGTGATGATAACCACATCAAAAGGATATTTAAATGCAAGTTTAGGCTCTTCCTACACAGCTGTTTGATAGTCTCATTTATTATGTCAAAACAAAAATAAAAACAAAAAATATCAAAGGTGACACAGTTTTAACAACTGATTTGCATTATTTATTCCACTAATTACATCCTATGTAAATTTTACGAAATTTCATTGCGGGCAAATATGATTTTTCTTAAAAATCTAGTTTTACATGTCTTTCTATGGAAAATGAGCATATAGAGGGTGCTATAACATACAAATTATAAGCTTTGTAGACCTATGGTAAGATTCCCACAATGGATTTTTCTGATTTTTGCAGAGATAATAGCTCTTGCATCCCCCTACCTATATCAGTTGTCAAAATTGTGTCGCCACTGCTTAAAATTGTTCCAAAAATAAGACAATTTTGCATGGGGTCAAACAGCTGTGCCTAAGTCAACCTGGCTCTGCATGTGCATAGTATTCATGTGTCTGCCATTTCTTTCAAATTTGTTTTTTCTTTTTGTATTTGCATTGATTTAGGTCATCATGCCCAAAAGAAAGAGAAAAACCAATCAAGCCACAGGAGCTGAGACGTCATCAGCACATGAAGAGTCGTCATCTGCCATCGAGT
This sequence comes from Ophioderma brevispina, assembly GCA_023653785.1. Classification (NCBI taxonomy): domain Eukaryota; kingdom Metazoa; phylum Echinodermata; class Ophiuroidea; order Amphilepidida; family Ophiodermatidae; genus Ophioderma; species Ophioderma brevispina. Next base: position 18,003 of record JAMKCH010047980.1, read on the forward strand.
GTTTTGTGTGCAAAACTGAGTGCCAAACCGACGCCGACTTGGAGAACCACATTGCCAGCAAACATGGACCCCGCTTCAACTGCCAGTGTGCGCACTGCACTGGGAAACGACGTCACGACTCTGCTAAACTGGTGGAAGAGAACATCATGAAAGACGGTGACATTGACGTCAAGTTATTCAAGTGCATAGTTTGCGAGTACCAGGTTTTTCTCCTGTGCAAATGTCTTTCCCACATACAGACGGCTCATAATACTGTTGCTCTCCAGAAGCAGTATGAGTGCATGAAGTGCAACATAGGTTTTGAACAGTGTATGGATCTGCATAGTCACATACAGACACACACCAATGCTCAGAGGATAGCCAGGTGTGGTTTTTCCCATTGCAAGAAGTGTTTCACCACAGCGGCCTTGTTGCAGAACCACCTTCGCCACAATCATAAAATCACCAAACCATATGAGCTGCTGAGTAACATCAAAGGTACTTTGGTGAATCCCAAGGCTCCCAACATGCAACAACCAGTTTCAAACGTACAACCAAAGGCACCAAACACACAACAAGATGCTCCCATTCCGAAACCATCGTCAAGTTCCAGTGTAAGTTCTTCTGCCAGTTCCAGTACAAGCGCATGGTTGGCTCCTGATCCACCAGATCTACCACCTGAAGACTCAGACCCTGTACCTACTTCAAGCGAGCCCACTGCTAAAAAGAAGAAGTCTGAATCACCGAATCTCTCTAAGACACAAGACAAAGAAGAGAATGCCTTTGATCCCGATTTGGCTTGCCCCCATTGCAAAAAACCACACAAATCTCAGTCCAGTTTAAACAACCACTTGCATTTGTTTCACAAGGAGAAAATTATCAATAGACCAAAGAAAAGGCGACGCGGCTTTAACGCTGATTCAGACGCTTCCTCTGATTGGACAAGTGAGGACAGCGACTGGGAACCCAGTAATAATCATGCAAAACGTAATTTTCCCCGCAGTACAAGGTCTTCCAAGAAAGTATCTTCTGGTAGCGATAGCACTGCAAATGTCAACAAAAGCAAAAGAAAACACTAGTACTGAGCCTTCTTTGGAGCTCCCAGTCCAATCTACAGAGCCCACTCCCGAACCAGACGCAACAGCAAAGGCCAATTCAGATCATCCAGTGCCTCCGCATGAAGACCATCTGCAGGATAATGGTCAAGATGACTGTCTTGCATGCCAACAGCAATCCAAAAAGGCAACAAATCCGATCCCTTTAGTAAAGATAAAACAAGAGCCCATCGACTCGGAAATGACTATGCCAGTCATCTCCAACGTATTCTCCATGACGAGTGGAGCCACTGGAAATGTGCCAAATGGATACACCGCGCAATACCAAGCTCCGCCTATCTCCGGATCTGCTTACAGCACTGCCAGCGCATCATCGACGGTTCAGTTTAATCAACCTTTTGAAAGTGGCGATGAAAGGCCAGGTAGTACCGGATCAAGCTTGCACAATGGATCCTCCTACTCTACCGCTTCCACTAACATCCTTACACCAAATAGAGGCAACAATTGCGATCCTTCGGCAGGATCACCTGCCTCTAATCCATCTCCCTCGACAGGATGGCAGCCAACTGCAGCGATACCTGCTGACCAGGCCACATCGCGAGATGAATGTGTCAGCTGTCTTGAACGTAAACCAAGCACGAACAAGTGCATCCATTGTGGTATCATATTCCTGGAACCAACAATGCACATGATACACATGGGATGGCATGGAGAAAAGATGCCTTTCCAGTGTCACACCTGCGGACTGATATGCAACGATAAGTATAGTTTTACCACTCACATATTCAAAGCACAACATTTGTAATATGTTACTGTGCATTTTGATAAAATAATACACTTTTTGAAAGAGTCTGATAATCTTCATTATAGTCCAATTGCTTAACCCACTGAGGTCTACCACCTTTCTTACAGTACACCTACAGCGGTCCGGTAAGTATTTCCCACGGTGTAGTCTGTGTCACAGACTGCGAAAGATATTTATCTAAATTGGTACTGCGCGAGAATTACGTTAGCAGCGTCATACCGAATGTGTGTAAATGAAACTAAACTCAAATATCTCCGGAATTCGGAGGGGTTCTATGGAGGTTTTGAAAAGAATGTCCGGTGACGATGTTTTGGTTTTAATGTATAGTAATTGGGTCTGAACCTATAGAACCTAGACCCGAGAAAATTGAACGTTTTTGTTCGGGTACTTCAGAAGCTCGCAGACACTGAAAAGTGAACATGCAATCGCAACGGGCCCCGCATCTCTTTTCCCACAATGCGTTTTGGTATTATTCCAGTCTTGAGAATATTCAAACGCTGGTTTCAATTTGCGCCAACTTTTTTTTCAATTTTAGAAACAGGATTACGTACTTACCGGACCGCCGTAAAGTACATCTGATTGGCTCATCATCCGATATGGCACGATCATCTGAGTAACCAATTCAAAATAGACTTTCTATATATCTGAACAAACCCAGGGGGGGTAGGACACGATCTGCTCGATTTGGGCATTGGGAATTTCCAAACGGTAATTTGGGGAACTGCTACGTGCATTTACTATGGCAGTCTCGGTCCCAGTGACATTAAAAAATCATCTCTTAAACCTTTGTTCAAAAGATCTTAGTAATATCATGATAAATTAAGAAAAAATTATTGACTTCAAAATCCGTCGGGGTTAGTGGATTAACCCCGCTGCAAAATAGTGTAATTTCCAATAACGGTCATTTAGATTTAAATTTTCGTGACCAGGCCTAGTCTTTAGTCAAGTCTGTGTGTAACCGTTCGATAAACGTAAGAGCGCCCTCCTACCGTTAAGTTTTTGAAACAGACTAGCACCCGGAAGTTGATGCCGTTTTGAATTTGCTGTTGCTGTTAGGTTGGCATGTCCTACCCCCCCCCTGTACAAACCTTCAAGTATTTCTTACCATGTCTCTGATTGGCTAAATATACCATATAACACATTGTATAACCAATCAAATTGACTGGTAGACCTCCAGAGGGTTGAAATCAATTGGCCCTTAAAGGCTGACTTAGAGATTTCCCGATGAGGGCGCACCCATTTTTCAAACAAATGGTTTTTTTTTTTAGGTTTTACTCGAAATTTTTTTTGTAGAAAATTTAAGAAAAAAATTAAAATTCAGCCGCAAAGTGCCCGAAAAAATTGAAAAAAGTGGGCCAAAAATGCATAAAAAAATGCATTTCGCATTAGCATTTTTCTAAAAAAAAACACACATTTCGGATTGTGATTTTTCACATTTCTTCTGAGACAATTTTTTTTTGTCCTAATGCTTGTCCATATACTAATCACTGTGTGAAATAACTAAGCCCAATTCAAAGTCCTTCATATAGAAAATCGCAACTTTGTTATAAAATTCCGGATCCAGAATTTTTGTTATACGCGGTATCCTATGGCACTGTTATACTATACTGTGCATAAATGTTTACTGCATGAAAACGGAAAATCCGATTCATCTCTAACTTTGGAAGCATTTTAGATGACTATCTTCGGCCTGAGATGACTATTTTAAATTACCACACAAAAAAATTACATTTTGAAATCTCTGAGTCAGCCATTTCATTTGATCAAACACTTTTGGGCTAAGTATTTAGCTCTTATGGCCAGTACATCAGATTTTCCAACTCAAAAGCCATATTTTTAATTTACTGAAAATCTGGCATTGTTCCTTATGAAGTGATGTGTAAAGTTATTTGAAAACTTGAAAAACCTTGTATAATTTGTGTAAGATGGGCTTTAACAGTTCATAGCTAAATTTGTCACATTTTTAGTAGAAACCAGGTCTCTGTTATGAAAATTTAAATTATAATTTGATAAACACATGGTTTTACTTACATGTAATCATCACACT
>JAMKCH010047981.1:0-11474 GCA_023653785.1 Ophioderma brevispina
ATCTGTTGAAGTATCTGGTAGATTTGATGGCTCTATCCCACAGAGAAGGCGGTTCAGTCGGCATTTTATACATACTGAATTCCTTGCTTCACAGTATTGCTACAATTTGTTATGGTTAACAAATTGTCGCTAGTTAAAGTAATTACCGCCATGTTACGCTCGATGAGACAAGACTTTACCGGAAACCAATGGCAAAGCCAACAGTGATTTATTAAAAAAAGGTTCAATAACCATAATTGTGTGACTGTTTTCCGGTCTGAGAAAAGTAGATTAAGATATTTTCTGTTACTCCCCCTGATACCTCATGCAATTCCATCGGTTAGCAAAAGAGGGTGTAACGTAAATCAATGGAAGAGCCGTGTCTTTATACGCACGCGGTAGTTTTTTGACCACCACCAATGCTCCAGGGGCAGGTCTTCCTCACCTCAAAGGGCAACTATTTATTTTTCATGCTCCAGGAGCATGAGTGGTGGTCAAAATCTCACACTTTCGTGTAAACACAGCGGCCTCTGAGCTCTGCTCGCTACTCGCGATTCATCGTAAGCGATGAGAATTCAAGCAATTTTTTTCACATTTCTTGCACACTTATGAACCCGGGAATTATAATTACCAATCTACAGAGATCAAGGAACCTAGTCAACCAACATTCATCGCTATATTGGCGAAATTCAAAACAGGAGAAGAGGAAGCAGGAGCGATTTGGGGTTCCTTTACATTGGAAGATACATTGCGCAACAAGACTTGTGCAATCGCAATCGTCACACGAATTTGCCAAGGTCAGAGAAGGAAAGCTTAAGCATATTTTTTGGGCGTAAAATCGCAACGAAATGTAGGGTTAGTTTTTGGCTTATAGCGGCTATATTATACAATTATTTTTTTGGAAAAGATATTTTTTGGCATCCTGAAGTCATAAGCTTTCCATTGGTATATAGCTTAATATATGTCGTCCGAGCAATGTGGATCACCTTTAAAAGCAATGAAAATGTCTATATAAACACTAAAACTTAACAAAATACTGAATTTGCATTTTAAGTCAAAACAAATTTTTGGCCCCACAACAATATGTGATAATGCAGATGGATGGATGTCTGCACAGGCAGAAGAAAATTAATTATCCCACTCTACTGACTAAACCGAATAGTTAATGTTCTAATGTGGTATTGTGATAGAACATGATGAGGTCATGTGCTGTATACTTTTGGACAGGTTATGATTATTAATGAGTTCATTTGCATATTTTCAATAAATGTGATTAAACCACCATACCACCTAAACCAAGTGGCCGACAGTTGTGGGATAATCGTAATTCTTGTAAAATTACACTGGGAGAATGTAGTGACCCGTATACCAAAAGCAGTGGCATAACCAACTTTTTGGGGGGGGGGCGATTTTCCCCCTCACCCATTTTTTTTTTTTACTTTCCCCTCCCCATTTGCCCTGCTCCCTGCCAGAAGAAAAAATGATTGATTTTTGTGGCAAAACTCACAAAATTTTGGTAAAAGTGATTTTGGGGCCAAATTGGTTAAAAAAAATCACTGAATTTTAAATATATTTTGCCCTCCCCCCATTTCACTTCCCCCCACAAATTTCACTTTCATGCAATTATTGTTATGGGTTTGGTTTTTATGGGTCCCTGTTAATAATGCCATTTTAACTGAAACACATCTTTTGCATTTGTTTATTCACACTATTTTGATGCCCCATTGCCTTTCATTTTATCAACTCTTTCCAATGTTGCCCCTTTGTAAAGTTGGCTTGGGATGCCACTGATTAATTTTCAAAGATTACTGTTTATGTCTGGTATGTTGTTTGACAATTCATAAAACTACAATCTCATTATTTTCTTCTCAACCCCAGGTGTTGCATATGTCAATAATAAGAAAACTCAAGAAAAGAAATGCAGAAAAGAGACCATTACCACCTTGGTAGCAGCTCCTTACCGAGCAGTCTAATGACCTCATCAAGTAGAAGTGGCCTTCACCATTGGGTGTATAATACTGGTCTAATGACGGAACCAGGAGAAACTTAGTGAATACCGCTGTTAGTTTCAATTTACTATTGAGCCTTTCTCTACTCCAAGATAAGGTGGCACTGGTTGTTAATAAAGTCTTAAAAACTGAGGGAATTTATGCATTCATTGCTTTTCCTGTCCAGTTTACTTTTTCAATTTAGACTGTGTATCACCCACTGATATTGATGTTCTTTTTGAGCTTGATACGCTCGGTCATACCGCGGGTTTTCACACTTAATCGCACACCTGCAACCTTGCATCTCGTTGGTATATGACGTTTCGTTCAACGGATGGTGGCAGTCCTTTGTTTCTTTGTATTTAAGCCATAGGGATGGCAAAATTGGTAAAGATTACCCTAATAATAATGTATTTTTGCTTGGAATTATGAGGGCATCCACCTCATTCTTCTTCATGAATAATGCCTTTGACTCGGTTTCAATTCACCATATAGAGTGGTACTGGTTCCACAAATCATACCTTTATTCTCTCAATTGAAGAGATTCCTTCTAATTGGTTGTTATCATAGCATACTACAAAGAGATTGGGAGAACTTGAAGATATGTTTTGTACTGTCAGCATAACAGAATTAAAATTTGCTTTTTTGGCAGCTGTAAGAACCTGTGTTATTGTTTTTCGTTATTTGCCCTCTGCTATGTTAACTTTTCCCACTTATTTAGTAATCTTCTGCAGTGTTTGATGAATATTCAAGAAATTGATGGATATGGGAATTATAGGTTAAAATTGTGTTGTGCACGAATTTTAGGGTCAAAGGTCCTGCAGGTTATTTTGAGGTCATTGTGTAACAATACACAAAATGCTGCTGCTACACAGAACTGGAATTGCCTGTGCAAAGTTTGTTTTTAAATGTTTCTTGAGGAGTTGTTCGTAACGGTCTTTCAGGAACTTGAGTGAAATGTCATCCAAGGGTCATTTGCAGTCCTTTTTGTAAAAGCCCTTACAGTGCTGGCCTGGCCACAAAATTTTGCTCAAAACATTCTGTAATAAGCCTGAGGGTTTGAAATTTTCCAAAGGTGGATTTTTTTATTGAATTTCCGCATTGCAAACATGCATATACCAGTACTGTCTAGTACAGCCGAAACGCATAGTGCACAAGGATTTGAACAAGCACAACACACACAATGGATCACCGCATTAGGCAAATAGCCTAGCCAGCCTGTCTAAAATTGTCTTTTAAAAACATTTTTATAGAGTAACTTCTTCAAAAATTACCTATTCAAAAAGGTACCTTGCTTATTTGACAGTTTACTGGGTGAGTGTGCACAAAATCGAGAGTTACAATCTAGCAATCTGCCACCACTCTTGTATTTTGATTGAGGGGAGTTTATTTTGAGGGTGTTTTTTTTGTTCAGAGATCCAGTAATATAGGCCAAACAGTCTCAAAATTTCAACCTTTTAATGGGGCACGTTTTTGAGACACGGTTTGTTTGATTGAACTTGATGTTTTGATGGATCTGACCACATCTGCCATAAATACAATGACGACCCAAATGGCAAAGTAACAATAATTTACATCTGTGTTTAATGTTTTTTTTCACATGGAGTGAGGTTAAAAGCAGGCACAGCATTGGCTACATTTGCCTTCAATAACACCCCCCCATCAGCAGATAGCCATCCGTGAGGCAGGTGGCATACGTATGTCAATCTTCCAACAGTCCTGAGACTCTGACACATGAAGCTTACAAGGCGCTTGCTGCCATTCCAGGTTGGTTTAGAAAGATGACAATATGCCTAGATGAAAAAAAGTGTTACACAACTGTTCATGTTGACAACTGTTCATGTTACTCGGCATACACAATTGGTCAATATGCAGTCACATGGCCATGATAAAAGGTTATGCATGGCCGCTGTGACGATTGCTGAAAGTCAATTACAATTCAGGCCAAATTGCTATGTATGATAATGAAATTCCCCTAATTGTTTTTCTGACTCCCCGTTCCCCCCCCCCTCAGCCAGGAGGAAAAGTAATGGATTTTGGCAAAAAATCAGCAATTTGGGGCCAAAATCACAAAATTTGGTTAACAATCGCCAATTTTGGCCCAAAATTTCTGAATTTTTGGATATTTTCCAAAAAAAACACTTTGTTCCCCCCCCAGGTACATGCAATCAAATGTGTGAGTGAGGTTATTTTAAGCATTGCCGAAAATCTACAGTGCACCGCACAGCGCGCGCAGTCCGTACTCCCTCCTGAGTCCAACTTCTTTTGTAAAGGCCTGGGTAAGTCCTCGGTGATTATAGATCGTTCATTAATCAATATATGGGGAGCGCGGACTCCTGACTTGTGCAATGATGTTACAGAGCCACTATATGCAATAGAACGGTAATTATACCTCATAGTATTGATTTTCAATCACCTTCCGGGCATACCTGCTGCGCTGAATTATTCTTGGGAGTTTACAATGCTGCTACCGTGATATATTATTTTGGGCAATGTACTGAGTCTCCCAACAAGATTGTTGTTTATGATCAAATCCTTGTTCTGATCATGTTCGGAGATGCACGGAGTTGTAATTCACGATGGCCTACGGGACGCGGGATAGGAGATATGCATGATTTTTAAACATGAGTTTTTTTTTTTTTTTTTTTTTTTTTTTTTTTTTAAATAAACTTGAAAATGGTTAAAGTATAAAAATCAAAATTTTACAACATATATGCCCGCTTTACTTCATGATCCCGGGAAAATTTAGACCAGCATAGTAAAAAAAAAGTAACTTCTACGTGATGAACGTTTTCATGGGCCTGGGTTCTTCTAAATAGAGCGGTCCGTAATGAAAAACGAGAATGCGCATGATTTGCTCATAAAAGGATTGCATTGGGAACTAGGCCCCAGCTAAAACTTATGCTTTTCTCCGCAAATAATTACAAGTTATGTTTTGTTGTTACAGTTGTCTAGAGTTGCTTAATTTTTGTTAAAATTGCAGCTAAATTGAGTAGAATCGGCAAAATTCCAATTTTGATCAGCATCTCCGGCTGAACATCGGCCGTAATTGTCATGTGAAAAATTCCCCTATTTGGATAGCAGTCCTGCCAAAGGATTTGCCGAGCAGGTGAAAGCTGAAACACACAAGACCACGCATCTCATTGCGGTGGGTGAATCATTCGCTGTCATGAATGTGATTGCTTGAGTAAATATACAAGATAAAAGACAAATGCCGGGACAATTATACAGCCTTTAAATAGTAAGGCTTCCTTTAATTTGTTCATTTTAGGCCGTATATTTACATATCCCCGTAATATTTCACCCATTATTGAAGTACTGGTCCAAACAAACATTCTTATTGATATGTTAATTAGAAGTAAACCAAAACAAACAAAACTGAAACAGAAATGAAGCCGGAAAGTATTTTTAAAATTATTTAAAAAAGTGATATGACATTGAAATAAATGCTAACGTTGTTATAATTGCTAAAATAGTCCTTTTCATATTTGTGGATTGTAAAATGGAAAAAATAGCTAAAAATAACAGACAACATGGCGATTGAACACGCGGACTGATCGCCCGTAGCTGAACTGGATTCAACATTTGAAGCCTATTACAATAATGTTTTTTAATGTTAACGATATTGCAAGTTGCGATCAAAAAGTACACGATGGCGAAAAATTACGAGTGGTCATGTGCTGAAAAGTAAATAAATCTGAGCCTGCACAGGGTCATCGATCAGCTTTTTGACCACGGCCTGTGATTGCGAATGGCAGTGTTGCGGAACCTGAGATGCTGTAAGCAGACATTTCACCTTACGATCGTCCACGGGTCGCACAAATTTAATAATATTTTGTTAGTTGCGATTAATCACATGATATAGTTTCTTCATTTACTAAATATGTAAGTGCATGTGTGTGAGGGCTCTTGGTTGTGTTAGCACTTGTGGGCAGCAACTTTCGAGGGGTAAGGACCCGGGTCAGAAACCGATCGATCGAATCAACTTCCCTGGGTCCACTTCAAACCACTTGAAAGTACTTGAGTCAAGTTTTTGGACCAAAGGCGCCTAAACCATTGACACTCGAAATGCGTAGTGTTGCAATAGTTTCCACTCAAGTTTACTATAATAAATCAAGATATAGTCACTATGTGTTTATATATTTGTTTTCACCGTGTATTAAAAGGAATGGCCAAATCACGGACATAAAACTTTACCATGAATAGCAATATTGTTATTTTCTTGGCCCCGGTTTTGGTCTGATCGTTATCATGCAAAATCTGTCGGAAAAGTCAACTGGCACGTATTTGTAGACCTTCACTATCGCAAACATGAATAATATCAACATTTTTTTGGGTTTATTTACGTTATAGATGTGCATTTTCCTCATAGTTTATCTATTGCGTGTAATCGTTACACTACGAACGAACGATAAAAAGTAGTTCTGTACTCTGTGCAACTATTGTTGCTTGGTAACTTGGATAAAAAAAAATAAAACCAAAAAAAGAAGTCAGTTGGAACAATCTGCATATGAAATTTCCAAGGTATTTTTGCCAAACAAAACATCACACGGATATGTCCCGAGCACATCCACGCAGTCTCTTGACATACTTGACGTCTGGCAAACACCTAATGATCATAAACAGTGAGTGCACGTGCACAGACACCACAAGGAATTTTCCGGCCTCCGAAATACTGTGACAGGATTTTCCATTCTGTTTTCTATGAGAAAAGCATGGCAAACTACAAACGTAAAATGATGGTTGTAAATAAACCTTGCACTTGACAAAAGGACCGCATTGTTTTCTCACCATTTTTTGTTATAATAATCGCAGTATACATCTCAGAACAAATCACAACGTGATTGATTTTCTCAAGAAGCGTAGAAGTGGATGTTTTCTAATACAGACTTTTCAAATTACGTCACCGCCGGATTCCACCGGTTTACAATTACGGCGGGGGGAGGGGTGAGTTGCCAGTTCTGTTTTCTACTTTTTTTTTAAAAATCAAGTAGCCCAAGTCGTGAAAAAATTGTAAAATCAGTATAGGCCTAATGAGGACAAAAACTTATGGGTGAAAACAAACACATGCAGACGCTAGAGCAGCGATGACATTTTATAGAAAAATTGTTCCCGCCCTTGCAAAAATGTTTTAGCGCAAATATGATGCGAATGTCGACAATTAACAGGTGGGACATTCAAGCCCATGCACGCCTAGTAGGGCGTTACGAGCCAAGAATGCCGGGTATTACCCGTTGACGAAAAGTTGAAGAGAGTCAGTATACACCCAACATGAGGTGTTAGAAAACTGACGAAATTTTTATTTGGAAATGTCAAAGCATCTAGGATAAAGAATATCATTTTAAACGGGAGTTGATGGCAGCCAGATGATGATGTTTAGAAAAAGTGCACTCGATATTAGGGAAATCACATCAAGTTTCTTTCGTCATTTTTTAGGGAACCTTAGATTTATACTAAAAACCTAATTTTTCTAATAACAATAAAACACCTTGGTAATTAGTGATGAATGTCGAAATTGGCCAAATCCCAGCTTAAAAATTCGTGATCGACGGATATATTTTCCACCCCCTGCAAGAGTTGTAAGTAAAGCATGAACACGATTTTTGTTATTTTGTTTATTTGTTTTATCTTTTTGATGGATAGCGCTTTTCCCTACTCGAGCGATTTCATTACTTGCACACATGAAGAAAACGGGCACATAGCCATTGACAAGTCTTAAGATTAATGAACCTATGGGATGTGTAATATTTACAACTTGATCGTCCGGAAAAAAAATGCCAGAATTGTATTTATTTTGCGTTTATGCTCCCTAGTTAAATATCAATCTATAAGTAATCAAAGTTGTAGATATTATTGACATACTGGTGTATCTTTGATAGTATTTGTGAAACCTAGCGAACAAATTCAATAAATAAGCTCAAGTTTCGGGCTGATAGTTTCAACATTTTACAACTTGAGAAACACGTGTGGAATATAGGCGTGAGCAGGTTTGCTCGATCACTCTGGAGATCGTTTGTTCTTGCATCTTTAACTTGATTGAATTTCATCCTCATGGGCTTTAACATGTAATATGATATATAACTCGACTTAAAACTAATCAAATAGGCCTAAATTAGAATACGGTGGTAATGGAAAAGAACGGAATGAAAAGTTGCTTGTAGATTTTTTTAAATTTTTGTTTTTTAAAACAAGCCGTGATCATGTCTTCGACGGAGTTCGCTGAGCAGATGCTATAGTAAAGACAATTTAATGATTATTAGAAACAACATTCTGGCATGATAATTAACAAAATGATAAAAGTGTGAAGTTTCTTTTTGTATGAATTCCTGTGATTGTTACAAAGATGAATTCAACGGGGTAGATGTCGACATCAAATAAAATCCATGATTTTTTGGCCATGCTTATTGATCGTTGTAAAGGCATCAGTTTAACTGACCAGTTATACACATTAGATAACAATAGTAGGGAGGAGTTCACTTGAGAGAGTGACGGCTTTACTCAGGAGCCACTTGAAAGGCAGAGGGTTGTCATCGAGCGTGTATAATCGTCGATTTTACGACCGCTCCCTCCTGGGTTTATCTGTGGATGCGCGCAGTGCGCTGGGACTCCCAACTACCTCTGTTGCCAGCGCGGTCGCATGTCGGGCAAAGAGCCCTAACTATCTTCAGGATAAAGAAAATCCTTGATTGACAAGGCTATACAGCAGAGTTGGGTTAATTTGGAGCAATCCGTGACAGTGGAGAGCAGAGCATCATTATCAGTGGATTTGTCTTCCATGAAGGGTAATGAACAAATTTAGCAGGGGTGCCCCTCGTGAAATTGTGGTGGAATCCAGGAGGGGGAAGTTCACCCTACAGGGTCAAATCAAATACAGGGGCAAAAATGAAATGCTGGATTGCGGAAAAAGGGGAAACCATTGTTTCATCCCTTCAAATCCCTTTTAATGTTTGTAAATATTAGGTTGGGCTAGCTATAGGTTGCAGGCCTTGGGCTGTGCAGTCATATGTTGCACTGCAGAGCTCTGATAATTGGTTGTAAACAACAATTCGTTCTGGGAGTACCTGCGAAGTAGTGTTAAGTAGCCACGGAGTACCCACCCGCATGGGGTACCACATCGCCGGCTGCAAAAGTGGGGTAACATCTACCTACACACGCAGTAGCTAACACTAGTCACCAATGCGGAGTACCTGATGGTACTCCATGCAATTGAGCTTTCAGCTCTGTGTGATTTTTTAGTAATAATTTATCCATTATTTAAAATTTTGGATTATTTAAACTCCTCAAAAAAAGTTTGGAAATTTTTTTCAGAAATGTATTTTCTTATTACATTGGAAATTTATTATACTCTATTGCATATCAATGAAAAGCTCAGTTATTCCTATGTACAATGACACCAAAAGATTAAGTATTGATACTTTAGGTGCAGTGACATTTTTGAATACGGTAGGTTTGAAAGAGAATAGTGCCAAATTTCAGCTGTACTCAATAGGCGTGGTTTAAATTAAGAGATAGGTTAAACGGAGGTGCCCAATTTGATGAGTTGTTGATGGCAGGCTACTAATTTTTGTTTGGACCCTTTCATTCTCAAGTTACTCATTGATGATCCTTGCACGTACAGACAGGGTATTTCGTCTAGGAGAAAGTACTGCATATCGTCCAGATTGAGGACATAAGAGGTGACAATGGCCTTAGATATTGTCCCCGAAAATGACAGCATTGTTGCCCTTCAAAACAACAAAGTCTTATCTTCCCAGTTATCAGGGTTGCTCCACAAAAGCTCTCACTCTCCAATTGCAAACAGACAGGAAACTTCACCAGTCTCAAAACTTTAACTCTACATCCAACATACGAATGACAAAATCTGCATCATCTGAAAACATGAAATCATTGACACTGAGCTGATTTACTTTACACCAAGTTTGAATGGAAAACATATTTGCATTCTTTTGAGAGAAAGTGGAATGCACCAAAATACCTATAACCCCCCATTAAGAAAAAAAATGGTCCAACAGTGACCCCCGGTCACCCCCTGTTGACTTTGCTCTCTATTATTCCTGTTTTGCAGCAACCTGCACGGACGTGTGTTCATGTGTTTTCAACATCGCGGCTCTGTCCCTATCTGCAGCCAAAATTTGAGACTTATTGTTACAGACTGAATGGTCGTCTCATTTCGGAATACTCCTATATATATACCACAGCCATTAACTGGATTTATATCTTGATATAAATTAATTTGGATATCACTCTATACTTGGTCGGAAATAGCTGTAGTTTTTCGCCCGGGAGAGTTTCTCTTTATATATACTCCTTTTTTACCGCGTTGCTGTCATATGTGATTTTGTGCTGGAGAAAATAGTAAACAAGGCAGCCATTTTGCCGCAACCGTGTTTTGCGTGCTTTGGATGCCTTGATTTTGTGAGCCGTTTCTGTTTCCTGTGTTTATTTACTATCAATAAACAGTTCTATTGGGTGAGTGGTCTATTATTTATTTTTATGCTTGTTGTATACTTAATAAATTATGTGAAACTGACATTGGAAAATTCTTACCGCGGGTGACTTTTGTTACCACGACGGTATCTTTGTCTCCCGTGTTGCGGCGGGTCTTACCGCGGCACGCCTTCGTTTTTCAACGCTCGTTTTCATTCCGACACGCGCGCCCATTTTGCTCGCTGCGCAACCCCCTTGACCCTCTTTCTCCGTGCGGTCATTACGGGTCTCGCTTTTTTTTTTTTTTCCCGCTGTCGCGCCGTTTGGTGGCTCTTCTTTTTGCGGTGGCCTTTCTGTTATCAATGGGTCGCCATTGAACACAGTTTCCCTGTCTAAATGTTTTCTCTAAGGAAGGGGGTGGTGTGTTCGGGCTCTCCCGGTCCGAGTTCTTCCAAGGCGCCCCGCTTCTTTGGGATCACCTAAAGATGTTGTAGCTTCTGCTACTTCATGACGTGTTAGTAGGGGGGCGTTTCTCTCCTTCCAAAAGGGAGTTTTTCGCCCGTCTACCTCCTAACCGACGCTGGCTCTCCTGTTCTAGCCCTAGGGGCTTCTCCGGTCAGGCTAGCGCGGTCTGCTCTGCCTGCCTTTTTTTTCCCTCTGGGATCTTGGGCGGCTGCGGACATCCCTGTATGGCAGCCCTCTGTTGCTACTTAGTGTGCTATGTTGGTCCGGCTCCCTCGGGGGCTGGCCTGGCTAGCACGCTGCCCGCGCTGGCTCGCCTGATTTAGCACGATGCTTTATCGTGCAGGCTAGCGTGGTCAGCTCTGCCCTTTCCCTGTGAGATCGGGGCGCCTGCGTTCCGTCCGGTAGCGGTGTGTTGGCGATGATGACGCCCGGTTTTCCGGGCCGATCCATCGCCAGTACCGACACCGGGCGCTCGTGGTTTGGGGTCCTCGGGCTCTGCAACCGCGCTGTCCGTGGTACCGTCCTCGGGGCTGATTCGTTAGCTCTGAGGTGGTTTTCCTCCTCGGCGCCCGTTACGGGACCGCCGGCGGTGTCGGTTCGCTCCTGCTCCCCTCA
>JAMKCH010047983.1:0-54346 GCA_023653785.1 Ophioderma brevispina
AAAACTTACATAAGTCATGTAATTAATAAACACACTTGATGTATGACAGTGTACCTTTGTGATTAAATCTCATTTTTATTGTTAATTCTTATTCAGTGGATGGTTTATCATGGTTATAAAAAATTTGATTGGTTTAGGTCAAAGCTCCGCCCATCCATTACGGGGTAATAGATGGCTAGTGCGTGCAGCAATTAAGCGGTGTCCTCGAATATATACACGCGCAAACGGCGTGTTTATACTAGCGTCGTGCATGTCGGCCTTTGGTACGCAAATGCAATTAACGCAGCGTGACGATCATCGCGCGATGACTTGGTTCCTTGGATTGAAAAAACTTTGTTTTCAATATGGTTGCAATTATTAAATGAATGAAAAGATGATATAAAGATGTTTTGACAAATAAATTATGTCGATAAAAAAGCAACATTACCAAATCTAAAAGATGAGAATAAAAGATGAGATTTTTTGTTTTTGGGGCTATTTTTTTTTTTTTTTTTAAACAAGGTTTTATAATTATTGGAACTAAGTGGATACCGGCTGCGCCGGCATCCACCACTCAAAATATTGGGGATGCCATCCTTATGACACCATCTACGATGGCCAAAACAAAAAATCTCATCTTTTATTCTCTAAATCACATGATAAACGTAGTTCTTAATGAAATACAAGACTAAGTTGAGATGTTGTAAAGTAAAAGTTCCACGATTCAATGTTGATATTTTTCAAAAAAGAACTGTGAGGTACTGTCTTATTTATGAGTCATATAAAGTTGTTTTATATGTGAATTTCATTTTTTCAATTGTCATTTCCACCTGAGCAATTTAATGGTTTTGGACACCTTCAAAGGTATGAAAATTGTCTAATTGTGTAATTATTTAAAATAATAAAATAAGAAAACATTTTTAAAATTTTTCTCAAATGAAATATTAGGAAACCACCCTCCTTGAAAATGTAATAACCTATTATAGTTTCAAATTTGTGAACCATATTCACAAAAAAGATCCAATCACTGACATATGATAAGTTTGGTTTACATTAAATACCTTTATGTGCCTTTGATGGTCCCAAAGATGTCAATTTTTTCACGTTTTTTCCTTGTTTGAAAAAAGCACTTTCTTTATGGTCTTTTTTTATGGGGTACTGTATTGTAGCCTAGGGGGATGAAATTTTTTTTTTAATGCCATCACTGAGCATAACTTGGCGGACTTGCACAAATCCGGCAACCTTGGTTTTCCCGGTACTGCATGGGTCTCTCAGAATTTCACTCTTACAGTTGTCATAACGGATGTGAATCCGTAATTACAAACATTGTGAAAGTCATAATGGAAGTTATGCTTAGCAGAAAACTAGAGTTTGAAAGTGACTGTACCATCAGCACTTGAAATTTTCTGCAGTCTAGTCTGATACCAAAGAGTCGTGCATTTACTACCGTGCCTCTTTAATTAGCCCATGCGACCATTTGCTATATTAGGGAACCACAATATGAGTCACTGATCAGCACGGTTGTCTATGGCTTTTTTGTTTTAAAATAGAACCCACCATTCCTTAGTGTAATTTAACTAAGCATGGGAATTGTGGTTTTAGACTTTGTACACACAATGTTTTTTTTTTTTAACTTGTTATACAGGACAGGAATAATGACAGAAAGAATTTGTGGATAACTTGCTTATTAAAGCTCAAACTGCAGATAGCATGCAAGAACCAGAGAGCGCAAGAGTAGAACAAAAAGGGTACTACTGTAAAAGTGGCAAATTTTCGCGCTACATTAATTTTCGCGCTTTCGCGCGCTTCTGATTAGCGCGAAATTAAAAAACCCGCGAAAAAATGTTTATTTTGTGGTAGGGTCTATGTAGTAGCGAAAAGAGCGAATTTAAAAAACAAGAAAATGCGTAAAATCGCTGAAACGCGAAAAATTACACACCGAAAATTATCACTTTTAAGTAGACAATCAGTCCAATCAAGCTTCATTATTCATGAAACACAGAATCAACAACGTTGTTTTTTAACGGAGGCTTATGAGGCAAATTTAAGCACTATATAATAAGGCCAAAAAAAAAATTGTTTGATTGTCTCACCGACGATGAGGAAATCATGGAAATCAGGAAAAAGTTTTTTTTTTCCTTTTACTGTGCGAAGGCATACCGACCCTATTTTGAAAAATTCCTAATATTTTTTTCTTGTTTTTCCTTTTAACTTTTGAAACGTAAAAAAAGGTGATGTTTAAAAACCGTTTGTTAGCAGTGAGTGGGTTTCATAATGTACAAAGATGCTTTTTGAGTAAGAATCAACGTGATTTTTAGTGTTTGATAACTTTAGTAATACAAACAAACATGATTCAATATAGTTGCTATTGACATTAAAAAACAAAATTCCGAACGACGACCAACTCTAAAAAGTCGTCTATGGACAATCAAAAATTTTTTTTTTTGCCTAAACATGATTATAAGCAGGTACATTGAACGTAAACTTGGCGCAAGACCGCAGATGGTTCAAACAAAATGTAATTTAAAGCCCAAGTTTGTGGATTGAAATGAGTGTAAAAAAGTGAAAGACCATCACCTTTGGGGGAAGGCGGTCCATTATTTATACCGTGGGTGGTGGTGATTCAACTTTTTTCGGGCAAAAAATTTTTTTCCGCGTTCCCCCTCGCTTCCGTTCAAAATTTATTCACACCCCCTTGATCAGGCTGATTTCCCCATTTACCAGTGCTGTTCACCTCTCTCTCTCCATTGATGAAAATTTCACATGCCCGTTTCGCCCCCTCTCTCTCTTACAAAAATTTTTCGGGTGCCCCTTCAAATCCTCCCTTCCCCCCCCTCCCCCCCCCCCCCCATCCCCCCCCCGGTATAAATAATGACCCTCCTTTAGGGATGCAATATTTTTAAGTTTAGCTGTATTAAGAAGACCCAATCCATAACACAGCAAATATTTTTTTTTCTCTATGGAGCCTAAAATTTTGAGTAAAACTAGTGTTAAGAACTGAAGCATGACCACCAGGATGTCAACAAACATTCATTTTTAAATGTGCCTTCTCGATTGGGCAATTGGGGAACGCTCATGGCATTTTACTATGCAGTCTCTGTCCTCATTACATTACAAATCTACTTAAACCTTAGTTCAAAATTGTCGTAATATCATATAATTTTTGTATAAATTATTGACTTCAAAATCCATCTTAGTGTTTCTAACTCAACTGCAAAACAGTGGTATTCCAATACTGGTCCATTTATATTTAAATATTCATGACCCAGAATAAGCCTTAGTCAAGTCTCCGTCAATACCATATAGCACCCTCTTACCGTTAAGTCTTTGAAAAGATAGCACTCGGTTGTGGCCGATGTTAAGCCAATTTGAAATCACTTAGTTCAATAAATCGTAGTAATAACATATTTTGGTATAATTTTGACTCAAATCTGTTGGGGTTAGTGTATTCCCTCCGCTGGCAAAACAGTGGTAATTTAATAATGGTCATTTAGATTTATTCATGACTGATATAAGCAACGGCACATAGGAAATCCAAATCTAAAATGATGTTCATCTTTGTGTGTATGTGTAGAGTTTGGGGGGGGGTTAACTTCAATTTGCAGGACACCTAACTAAGTCAAATAACTAGGTCATAGGTGCACCTTAGAGACTTGGCATGTCATGGTAGGGTTAAAGGTCATATCCAAGGTCAAATCCCTCAGGTTATTAGAGGTCACTGGTGCAAAGAGTGAATGAAGATGGATTGCCAAAGGGCGACACGAGTGGTTTAGAACTCTTGTTGGAATCCTTATGACCAGATGGTGAACATTTCAAACTTTTCAACTTCGGTAGGATTATTTTTAATTTTTTATGTAAATTAAAATTAATCATAGAGTTTTTTTTTACTTTTTTTATTTTTTTCATTGTCTTTGGGTTTTGGGGTTTTCAAAACGGTAATTTGGGAACTTTTACGTACATTTACTATGCAGTCTCAGTCCCAGTGACATTGCAAAATTAACTTTTAACATGTTCAAAAGCAAAATCTTAGTCAATATCATGATAATTTAGGAAAAAATTATTGACTTCAAATCCGTCAAAGTGGTAATTCAATATGGTCATAAGATTTAAATATTCATACCAGGGCTAGTCGTTAGTCAAGTCTGTGTGTAACCGTTCGAATTCTTAAGAAGCGCCCTCCTACCGTTAAGTTTTAACAGACCTAGCACCTGGAAGTTGATGCCGTTTTGAATTGTTGTTTCTGTTAGGTTGGCACTTCCTACCCCCTCCCCTATTGCTCTGGAAAGTTTATTGATTTTGTGTAAGCCTGGTGTGGTGAGGCTTTGCACATGGACATACATGGGTCATTTCCCACCTGAGAATGGTAGCAAATTAATCAGGACAATTAGCTAATAACATAGTCCTTATTTAAAGGTTCTTGTTTCTATCGTGGCTGTTGTGATTTTGCTTTGATTTGAGAGCCTGGTACTTCCATACACTCACCACCAAGTAACGTGGGAAACCAAAGTTGTGGTTTTAAATGGTAGAAGTCATGAAAATTGCAGATGCCAATTTCACTATGCTACTATTGATGGTTAAACATAACACGTGTTTTTTGTCCCTATCCTTGAAAAGAAATGATTTTTGAAGGCAGCAATTTTCTGGGATGACAATGAGCAAAATAGGCCTTTCGTCTGATACCAGAAGTTGAACACTGCTTCCGGGCAAGTCCGGGTGTCCCAAAGATGATGGGAACAGTCCCTCTAAATCGAAAAAACTTCTAAATGAAATTGAACTTTGATTGCAACAAATTTTTAAAGTAAATCTAGAATTCGCGGTCTCGACTTTCGCGCTCACTATATTCAAATAATAGTAAGGCTGTGGCCGCCCCATGACCTTTGATCCTGGCACATGACCTTTGACCTCATCAACATATGAGGGAATGCATGGTGGCACCTATGACACAAGTTTGGTTCCAATTGAAGCTTCAGTTTTTTAATTTATGTCAATTTTCATTTTTAGGCCCATTTTTCAACTTGACTTCACATGACCTTTGAACCTTTCCAACATGACCTTTGACCTCATCAACTATTGAGTCATCCCATTATGACAGAAGTTTGGTTCCAATTGAAGTTCAACTTTTCAATTAGAGGTCACTTTAAAAAACGTAAAAATTTTGTACACCACATCCAGCACGCACATACACATACGTACATCACACATACACACGCACAACGGATTGGCTAAGTGGTCCTGCCAGCTAAAGCTGGCGCCCCACAAAAATTAAATTATCTGATAGGAGAAGGAGGGACACATGTATACTCGCATACTCGAGAAAAATGACCGTAGCCATAACGGTATTGACTAACTTTGTCAATGAGCAGGAATCATGGACAAGATTGTTTTTTCCAATCGCTGGTGCTGTTTCATGGAAACATTTATATGAGAGAGAGTTTGTTTCAACTAATAGACACTGTTTTCTTGAAACACTGTAAAACAGTAAATTTCACTCTGTAATCACATGATCACATGCCTTAACGCTTTAAGATTTTGTTACTGTTGGGCAGATAAAATCTCAATTGTTTTCTTTCTAGTTGGTCCATTTAGAGATCGTGAACAGATAACAACGCAGTATTTTTTTATTCTATTTTTGATCTGTCGGTATAAGTGATTCGAGTGATATCCCAGACCTCCACATGCCAGGAAACAACCTCTGACTCAGGCGCCAGACCCTGAAGAAGACAAGAGTGGAATTGGCCCTTACTTCCACGATGACCATAGTGAAGATATTCAGAGTGATAGAGTATTTTTTAAAATGGCCTGATTCAGATATTGTGACCGTAACACTACTTTAACCCCGAGTCTTCAAAAAGGAAGGGTGGGCCAGAGAGGATGGCAAGAGTGGTATTGGCCCTTATTTCCATGACAAACACAGTGAAGATATACAGAGTGAGTAGCATAATTGCTAATTGAGCCAGATTCGGATGATTGTGACAGCAACATTTATTTATAACACCAATCTTCAAGGAATGTTGTTGAATTGCAAGGAACATCACAAGTACACGAGGAAAATTCAAATGGAGCCAGATTCAGATGATTATGACAAGCAACACTTATAACACCACTTCACAACCCCATCGGACGTTTACCCCCCAGGGTGACCTTGAACCATTATGGGGCTATACCCTTACTAAAGTCGGAACCTATCCCAATTATACTTTTTTATAATGCTTATGAGGAGACGAACGCGTTGAGTGCACATTAAAACACAATTTGACTCGATTTTAATTTTTCCCTGTACGAACATGTTTCCCCCCTTCAGGAGGGGCATCAGCCGACAAATTTGCACCCCATCATTTGTGAACTATTAGTTCCTATTGAAACACAAACATCAACAAATCAAATTTCCATGGAAAAACCTACGGGAATACCACCAACCACACACTATCATCAGTCCCCGTGACATTGCAAAATTATCTCTTCAACCTTGTTCAAAAGATCTTAGTAATATCATGATAATTTTAGGAAAAAATTGACTTCACAATCCGTTGGGGTTAGTAGATTAACCACCGCTGCAAAATAGTCGTAAGTTTTCCAATAACGGGCATTGCAAGCATTTAAATATTCGTGACCAGCCTAGTCTTTAGTCAAGGCTGTGTGGGTAAACCGTTCGAATATACTAGTAAGAGCGCCCTCCTACATTAATCTTTGAAACAGACTAGCACCTGAAGTTATGCCGTTTTTGATTTGTTGTGCGTTAGGTTGCACGTCCTACCCCCCTCCCCCCTTAGTGCTCTGGAAAAGTATTGATTTTTGTGTAAGCACTGGTGTGGTGAGGCTTGACAGATGGACTCTCATGGGTCATTTTCCACCTGAGAAGGTACAATTAGATCAAGGGCTAATTTAGCTAATAACATAGTCCAATTAGTTAAAGGTGCTTGTTCTGATCGTGGCTGTTGTTTTTTGCTTGAATATAGAGCCTGGGTACTTCCATACACTCACCACCAAGTATTTGTGGGAACAAAGTTGTGTTTTAATGTAGAATCAGAAAATTGCAGAGCATTTCACTAACTGTGCTAATATTGATGGTTAACCTTAAAGAGTGTTTTTGGTCCCTTCCTTGAAAAGAAATGATTTGAAGGCAGCATTTCAAGATGACAATGAGCAAAATACGTCCTTTCGTCTGATATCAAAATTTACACTGCTTCCGGGCAAGTCCGGGTGTCCCAAAGATGATGGAACAGGCAACTCTAAACAAAAAAAAATTCTAATGAAATTTGAACTTTGATTAATTTAGGAAATTGGCCACTCTTGTATTTTCATATCATGCAACCTATACCTTGGAAGTCCTGTTCCGTTTGGTACATTTAATATGGGTCCTCGGTGCATTTACAATCGAAAGCTACTGTTTATAACAAATTGTAAATACACAGACTATTGGACGGTTGGCTTTCGCGCCTTTGGTACTTATTCTACTGGAAAATACAGTTGGCACAAAAGTATCTTGCATGTAACTTTCAAGCATTTTGTTGGCTAACAGTCTGATGAAAATTGCAGAGCAATTGCACACTGTGTTAAGATTGATGGTTAACCATTAAAAGGGTTTTTGTCCCTATCCCTTGAAAAGAAAGGAGGTGAAGGCCACAATTTCAGGATGACAATGAGCAAAATACACGGCCTTTTATCTGATCCCAATTTAACCCTGCGTTCCGGGCAATCCGGGTGTCCCAACGAGATTGAACAGGCAACTCTAAACCAAAAATTCTAAGAAATTTAAAAAAAAAAAAAAAAAAAAAAAAAAAAAAAAAAAGAATTTCGCGGTTCTCGGCTTCGCGCTCACTATATTCAAAGAACATATATAAGCTGTGGGTCCGCCCCCATGACCTTTGATCCTGGCACATGACATTTGACCTCATCAACATATGACGGGAAGGACATGGTGCACCATGGACACAAGTTTGGTTCCAATTGAACTAAAAAAAGTTTTCCAATCTAGGTCAATTTGACATTTTTCGCCATTTTTCAACTTGACTTCACATGACCTTGACCTTGCAACATGACCTTTGACATCATCAACTAGAGGCATCCCATATGGAAAGAAGTTGGTTCCATTTTGAAGTTCAACTTTTCAATGGAGGTCAATTTAAAAAAAACTCACAATTTTGGTGACACACCAATCCACCACACATACACATACACATACGTACATCCACACATAACACACGCACAACGGATTGCTTAAGTGGTCCTCCAGCTAAGCTGGCGGCCCACAAAATAAATTTATCTGATAGGAGAATTGAAGGACACATGTACAATCGCATTACTCGAGAAAATATACCGTACCATAAACGGTAGTGACTATACTTTGCAATGACGCGAATCAGTGGACAATATTTTATTTTCCAACATGGTAAGCTGTTTCATAGGAAACATTTATATAGAGAGAAGTTTGTTTTAACTAATAGACACTGTTGCTTGAAAACACTGTAGAAACACGTAATTTCATTTTGTAATCGGATGATCGACAGCTTAAACTCTTAAGAGATTGTTTTAACTGGAGATAAATCTCAATTAGTTCTTTCTAGTTGGTTCCATTTAGAGAGCGGTGAACATATAACAAACCAGTATGGTTTTCTTCGGATGATTTGATTGTAGGTATAGTGATGCGATGGTATCTATAACTCCACAGGCCGGAAAACAGACTCTGACTCAGGCGCAGACCCTGAAGAAGACAAGGAGGGAATTGGCCCTTACTTCCACGATGACCATAGTGAAGATATTCAGACTGATAGCGTAGTTTTTAAAATGGAGCCGATTCAGATGCTGGTGACGTAACACTAACTTTAACCACACGTCTTAAGGAATGGTGCACAAGATGATGGCAAGAGTGGTATGGCCCTTATTTCCATGACAAACACAGTGAAGATATACAGAGTGATAGCATAATTGTAAAATGGAGCCAGATTCGGGAATGTTGTGACAGCAATCATTTTATGATTAACCCAATCTTCAAGGGATTGGTTGGAGTGGTGTGAATTGCACGGAACATCACAAGACACGAGGAAAATGTCAAAATGGAGCCAGATTCAGATGATTATGACAGCAACACTATAACACCAGTTATTCAAGGTAAAGTGGTGTTGGAATTGCAAGCAGTCATACAAGTACACGAGGAAAAATGTTATCCATCTATCATTAAAAGTGAAGATGAATCCGATATTTCACTGAATATGCGCACTTCCATCGGACCTCCAGAACATGGTAATCATCAAAGTAGTGAAGCACCGATACTCGGAGAAGTACTTTCCAGTGCCATAAACACTTCCATTGACACTTTGACCATTCACACAAGCACTTGGATATCATTTTAGAGATGGAAGTAGTTCCAGTTCCAATGTCCGTTAGGACAGGATACCTGGAAGTAATTCCAGTCACAACGTACACAGTAGGACAGGAGACACTGGAAAGGTAGTTCCAGCTCACAACGTAACAGTTAGGACAGGATACAGGAAGTAGTTCCAGTCCCATGTACCAGTAGACGGATTATCTGGAGTCGTTCAGTCACAAACGTACCCAGTTGGACAGGATTACCTGGAAGTAGTTCCAGTCACACATTACCAGTAGGACGGATTACCAGGAAAGTAATTCAGTCCCAATGTACCAGTTAGGCCAGGATTACGGGAAGCTAGTTCCATTACCAATGTACCGTTAGGAACAGGAGTACCTGGTTTGTCTCATGGAAACAAGATAGTCATATCAGAGATTGCAAGTAAGGTGAGATTACCTGTATGGTCTTCTGAAAATCTGGTAGGTCATCTGCATTTACCGTCTGGAAACTCAAGCAGCTCAAGCACAGTGTCCTGTAAGGACAAATGTCCTGGATTGCCTTGTGTGAACACAACGATTTCTGGTCCTATTCCAGGTAATCCAAACCTTTCTGAGGTACCTTTTTTGGTGCAAAACAGGGAAAGCGTGTTCGCTATGTCAGTCTCGATAAAGCTTGCATTGCCTCTGGAAACATAGGCAATACTATTCACAATTTTCCAGTGAATCTAACAGGTGATTGGCGTACCTGGAGGAGCACGGGAAGTTCTGTCCAAAATGTTCCAGTTAATATACAGGTCACTTCAAAAATACAGGATTCCAGTCGCAATGATCCAGCAAGTACAAGGCCATTTGAATCGTCTTTGAAAATTTCCAGATTCATGTAAAACGGGATATGGCAGTGCAGACCGAGGACATACCCCCTTGTAGAAGTTGTAGTCAGGACTAAAAAAAGACCTAACAGTGAACATAGAAGCACTCATCACCAAACATGGCGACCCGTGAAGAGAGATCTGAGCAAGGGTAAGTGCTAGTTTGTGCGTATGCTACTCTCTGAGGATTAGGGAACAATTTTAGTTGTATGTTACTTCTTGGTGTGACTATGTGTGACTGCAGTACTTGAGTACTTACACAAGTGCTGAAATAGGGACTCCCTAGTTGTTCCCTACCTGGCATGTGGCGTCGCATACAGTGGGGGGGGGGGGGGGGCTCAAACAGGGGTCAAAGTGAAATTTGGGGGGCCAGTGAAATTCTGGGGGAGATTTCTAACACAATTTTGGCCAAAATCGCTGATTTTTCCCAAAATTTGGGATTTGGACCACAATCGCCAAAATTTTGACCAAAATTCCCTCATTTTTCTTTTGGGCGGGGGAAAACTAAGGGGAGGGCAAGAAAAAAAATTGGGGGGGCAAAAGCCCCCCCCTGGCACAGCCACTGGAGACCAGGGGGCTGGAAGGTGAGTAGACGCTTCATCCACACCTTTTCTCTGCTGAGACAGTGTCGGGGCAGCTTTCTCTCCCAGTTCCTTTACCCATTACCCATCCCCCATCCCTTCCCTTCTCCCCCTTTGTTTTCTTTTGCTAGGCTCCTGTCTTTTGTTGTATGTCTGTGTATATATAGTTTGTCTTATCTGTTGTTTTGTCAGTTTACCTTTGATGAAGATCTGCTAGGATCGAAACGAAAGGCCCACACTCTAGTATATACAGTTATTCTGGTTCTGTCATAATAATCAAACAGCTTTGCAAACATCATTTTCTCAGCTATAAAATGACGATATTTAAAAAATGGCTATGTTTGGAAAGATTAGAACCATACCTCTTCAACAAGAATGAAAGCGTTCATAGTTGGCAACCCACGCACTAGAAAGCGTGGGTTACACAAGTCTTTGGTCGGCTAGATTCAAAAGGGTGGGTTTAAAAAACTTCCTTGCCTAAAAGGGTGTTTGTCAAACGCGAGGTTATAATAAAAAGCGTGGGGTTTCACAACAGGTTTAGACTTGCACGAACCAATTTCTGAGAAATTCAAAGCATTGCCTTCAGTCTTTATTACTGAACCAAAATATTAAAGGTCCCAGGAAATGCAAATATTAATTGATGTGGTTTGTGTCAAGTCTACAAAGAGGGGTGAGAAAGCATTAAATATTTGGGTGGTTGATGACATCATTAATGACTATTGATTTTTCAGAGAGTAATAGAAAATTCAGGTGATTGGTTGAATCTATTCATGGCACGGATGAAAATCAATAGTTTCACTAATGATGTCACTGGTAGTGTATTCTTTTTTTGGACCTGTTTATTGGAAGGAATGACCCCGTAAATATTTGGACTAGTTATACTCATTTCCTGGACCTTTAAAGGAACATAACTATATAAATGATATATAAACAATCAGGGCACATATTCAGCATTATTGACAAACATTATTGGACCTAGCCAGCCTATTTTGTAGGACACGACTTCGGGTCAAAGACAAACTTGAAATAAGGTTCAAATTGAAACCGGGCGGTGGGTAGATTTTTGAATGGAAAACGGTACGTTTTAAAACAATTTAACGTACGGTTCAGTTCAGAATATCATTTCACAGAAAGTTTCTGTGCACATTTCAAAAGTTAATTCCACATTTTCTGATTTTGGTACAAAATACGCATGCAGTCTGAGCTAGTCTGAGCCTTAGTGCGCTGTTCTGGATGAGGTTCTGGAGAGGTACAGTAGCCGAATTCGACCACCATCAATATAATTATAGGTGTGTGTTGGTGTACATGGCATGGCGACTCGACAAAAGGGTGGGTTTGCAACTTCTGGTATAAAGCGTGTTTTCATAAAAAGGGTGGGTTTCAAACACCACTGCCAAATGATGGTGTTCTATATGAGGAAGGGATGATTTTTTGAGCTACAGAGCCTCAAAGATTTGCATGTTTTCAACATGCCTACACCTACTTTGAAATTCTACTAGAATTGCACAGGTTCCCAGAAAGCCTCAAGTTATATACAAAAATGGCACAGAGTCCAACATGATGATTAATTTCAAATTTCATTTACAGACACAACTTATCAACATTTTATGACTCTCATTTAGAAAAGTCATTTAGTCAGATACAGATGCCAACAGTATATTGGCTCTGACACCATCCATCCATCCACCCACCCATCCATTCACCCACCCACCCCCACAATCAATCCACCCACATCACACCCACCCACCCACCCACCCATCCATCCATCCACCCATCTATCCACCCAATCATTCATCCACCCATTCATCCACCCACTCATCCACCCACAAACCCATCTATCCATCCACTCACCCACCATTTCATCAAATCAAAATGGAGCATCACCCACCAACCCACCACCAGCCATTCCACCCAATGCACACTCACCCAGCCACCTATCCCTCAACCCATCCACCAATCCAAGCATGCATCACCAAGCTACTGAACCTGTCCAACCAACCACCCACCCCCACAATTCAAATCCACCCACAATCACACCCACCCACCCCCACAATCAAATCCACCCACATCACACCCACCCACCCCCACAATCAAATCCACCCACAATCACACCCACCCACCCCCACAATTCAAATCCACCCACATCACACCCACCCACCCACCCACCCCCACAATCAATCCACCCACAATCACATCCACCCCCACAATCAATCCACCCACAATCACATCCACCCCCACAATCAATCCACCCACAATCATTCTCACCCACCCTCAGGGCACATGTGGTGCAGTAGATCAGTGCTCGTCTCATAAGCGTTAAGGTTGTGGGTTCGAGCCCCGCTGTCGCCAATGTGATGTGCACTTGGGCAAGGCACTTTACCCTCGCTTGCCTCTCTCCACCCAGGAGTATAAATGGGTACCGGCATATGCTGGATTTCAAACAGACTCGTTGGGCATTAAGGATTGGCGAACCCCCACAGCAACATTATATGAGGGAGCTGGCCCAAACGCCAATGACAGAGAGATGGGCAACTCCACCTGCGGACGCACCATTTGCATTTTACAATCAAATCCACCCACAATCACACCCACCCACAATCACACACACCCACTCCCCACACTAAAATCCACTCACAATCACACCCACCCACCACCCCCCCACAATCAAATCCACTCACAATCACACCCACCCACCCACCCCCACAATCAAATCCACCGACATTCACACCCCAATCATACCCACCCACTTACCCACTCAAACTTTGATACTGCCACTACTTCTATGCAGTTGTGTCAGGTGGATTTTGGTGAAACTTAATGGGGATGATCGATGGGTGGGTGACACAAGGCATTCAGGAATTTGGGTCAAAGGCTATCCAGGGGTCATTTGAGATCATACATGTAAAAGTACTAATGCCTCTTCCTCTGAAAAGGCTGGCTGTTAAAAACAGAGTTGTATGTTACTTTTGCTTCATATCTGTTCTAAATTAGATCAAATTATGTGTAACATTCCATATGTTAGAATAAATTGAAGTGTTATGTATTTCTTCACAGACGGATGTTAACAGTCTCAAAACTAATATCACCGAACTAGAGGCAGCATTAGTGGCAGTGCACTCCAGACTGGCAACATGTAAACACAGATTGAGCATTTGTAAAAGAAAACTGCGAACCGAAGAAGGCTTGAATATGGATTTGAAGAAGTTCATTATTCGTTTGATACCTCAAGTTGGCTACAACAGTTGTAGTGGTGATATGGCAAATGATTTTTTGTCAAAACTGAAGAGAATCCAACAAATCACGAGACTGATGTATGTGTTTGGAGTTATTCCGAGAATGCCAAAGGAGATTTGTACCATTCCGCATGATTTCTTTCACGTTGTCTTCACTGCCATGGAAGAACTTGAGAAAGCAGGCCGCCCCAATATCATCTACAAGCTGGCGACTGCAATTTGTTTGCAGAAAGTGGACGGCACTCGTCTTTTGGATTTGAATCGCATGCCTTATGCCCTTGTTGAAGGAAACGTCCTGGCATTTCTTGGTGATCGTAAATCCTGGCAGGATGGGTATAGGAAATGGATAGAGACTCAGAACGCTTGGTTTGGGGAACACTGGTATAATCTCTTTAGTGGAATGGGAAGTAAATTACAGCCTGGAGAAGAATATGTGACATTGACACCGATGTCAGGTAGGTTATAGTTTGTACAGCCAGAAATAAGGAGTGATGTTGTAGCTATCGTGCAGTGTTATACGTGTACATAGTGGTAGGTCGCAGCTTTAATTGGGAGCGTACAAGGTTGACGTGCACAATATGCACGCGCAATAGCTGCAAGAAAGTGACTACATCACTCCTTACTTCTGTCGGGACAAAGCATGTATTCCCTTTATCTTCCTCGAGTCAGTGACGTCAACACATTCAGTCAGTTGTTTTGCGTGTATATTTTCGCACTGCTTTTATACGTAGGCGTTCGTACGTCAACTATTTGAATCAATGCTTGTGATTTAATGCTACGACTAATGCATTACAAACTGACATCACTGACTCGAGGAAACAGGGTTCACACTAGGTTTCGAAATAGTGCGTCTACTTGGACGCAAATCTGTTTCCCTGAGGTTGCAAAAGTGCGTCGTCTTCAAATTATGTGTGTCAAGTTTTAACAGGTTTGAGAACTGTTTAAATGACTGCAAACAATCCAAAAATAAACATCCAATTTAGAGATTAACCGATCCAGGGTTTCCTCTGCTGATCCGATGACCGATATTTTTTGGTAGTATCAGCCGATCCACCGATCCGATCCGACGATTTGCCCCATATAGTAAAGATTGCCTCGAGTTCAAATTCTTAAAACTTATGAATTGACGACTATGATTATAATCAACAAATCTGTGCAGTCCACATTGCTTTATGTTCCGATGAGGAATTTCGGAGGAAAGGTTACCTCTTGAGCAACTCTTGTCTCATGTTTCTACTTAAAAACTGGAAAAATACCCATTATACTTCATCCCTTTCATTCATTCAGTACATCGGCTGAGAATCGGCAGCCTCTGACATATTTTTACCGATCCGATTTTTTGCCGATTTTACAAAATCGGACCCCGATCCGATGTCCGATACAAATATTGGTTACTCTCTAATCCAATTCCAAAACCTAGACTGGGCATATTGTAAAGTGATTACCCTGATGACCCTTAAACTCCAAAAGAACTGGAGTGGAGTATCTTGAATACCCTTTGGGACGGTGAGAGAAGTTGGGCACTAAAAAAAAAAAGACGTAAATACAGTCAAATTTTAAACCTATACTTAAAAGAATCACTTATGAATATTAAATTCTTTTTTTAAAAAGAATAATTATTTGTTTGAGTGAAAAGGATACACATATTGTGACCATGTGACAGAGACAATACTCTTTGGTTTTGGTAGTTTTTTTGAAGTGGCTACTTTTTGAGTCCAACCTTAGACATAGACACAAAATTTACTCCTCTAGACCAAAGTGGGTCCACCTTTGGAGCAAAGTGCGCATAGATGCAAAAACGCCAACACTAATGTGAACCCTGCGGGAAGATGACTGGCCATAGAAGACTGAGTATGGTCTAAAAATACTTAAAGAAATTGCATTGAAATATCTTGTCATTTTAATCCCCCTGGCTTTAGCAGACAGAAGAAGAGGGATTTTGTCACAGTTAAAAAATCTGTGGCCATTGGGATCTCATGGTCTGTCTGTATGTCATCCATCGATCTTTTTCTATAATAACACTGCACCACAGGACCTTAGTATCCACCACTACTTGCGCTGCCACAGCAAGGTCTCAGGCAAAGGTTCATAATTTGTTTATTCAGGAGTCATTCTCTGCTTCTTAAGTAGCCCGTGAAACCAACATGCAGCTCTCTCTACCCAGTTTTCCAGCTATATTATTCCATACAAGGAAATTTATAAGTGGTCTCAATAATTAGTCTCGCAAAAATCATATCAGGAAATCTGTGTACCAGCGCCACAAGACCGCGCGCCCATGTTGTAGTTTAAAATTGTATCTTTAGCATATTTAGATGATATGAACGTTTTTGCCCTGTCACTTGAAAGATTGTTGAATTTTCAGAAAAAAAAAAATGAAAATTGCGGCCGCTTTGCGGGCAAAAAAAAAAAAAAATGAGAGATGTGGGCCAACCAAAAATGCAAAAAAAAAAAAAAAAATCCTGCAAGGCTTGCATTCGCCATGTTTAGTCCTCATCAAAACAGTGAAGAGAAATATTACTTTCTGGGGTAAACTATTACAATTTTTTTTTCATTTGCAGTGATAAATTATATCTCATAGAATTATGGAATATAGAATTTCGGGCATGAACTTTGTTTATGCCTGATGTGAACCAGTGCGTATACATAAACAAGAGTTCATGGCCTCAATCCTAGAATACTTAATGAACCCCTAATTTAAAACATAAATTCATATTTTGCTTATTATATATTTTTTTCTTCTCTTTCCAGCAAGGCTCAGGACAATTGAAGATATGGACATAACCAGAAAAAAACACCTGCTACTATTAGCAACAGACTGGAATAGCATATGCGCTACAGTAGCTGCAGTAGATGCAAATTCAAAGAGTACACAAAATTCTTCTGTCTGTCTGAAACATGGTTGTGAATGCCAGACACCACAAAATCATCCAAGTAGTGTTGTGAGAACAACTGCAGCAAATAGTACCCAGAGGCAAGGTGTGAAAAGGCAGAAAACGCACCACTCAAGTTTTTCGCTAGTGAAAGCAGCAGGCAGTCCGTCAGATATGAGAAGTGAAGTAACAGACCAACAAGCATCACATGAAGTCACAAGTACTTTGCAGTTAGATACCGGTACTGTTGATGGTGCATCTACATCAGCAATGTGTGAAATAAGTCATGCTTCAGGTGAAACACATGATGGTCAAGACCTATCAGTACCTGTACCAGATGTAAGATTAGGAACAAGTGTACTGCAGGGTCAAGAGAAACAAAGGTTGGAAGCAGTAGAAAGCCAAAGTATGGAAACAAATGCAAACCAAAGTATATCAAAAGAAATTGAGGTTGGTGGAAGTGAGCCTGATGTGAGTGCATTAGAGGGACTACAACTGTCAAAACCACAAGCTGATGCAGTGAGTCATAGCACAGGCGGAACTCAGGCAGTAGAAAGATCAACCACTGCAATGAGGGCAACAGGAAAGGATAGTGAAACAATCCAGAAGGACTTCCATGTATCTTCAGCTAAAGCAAATCCTTTAGATATTCTGTCTCAGCCAGATGACACTGATCCAGATACCAGTACATCACGAAAAGGACAGAGTCCAACAAGTTCAGCTTGTGCAGCTGTGCATGCTACAGGTGCATCACAAGAGTTTAGTTCATCAAAACCTACCTCTACAGGTATCATACCAGCCCAAGGTTCATCAAAACCTGTTATGTACCTGGTGAAAAGGCGCAAAATAAACAAGGAAGGACAAGATGTCAGCAAGTTGCCTGATATGTTCTTGGTGAAGGAACATCCAAAAGATGCTACCCAACAGGATTGAACAGAGCAAAGTCTGCAGTATGTGTATCTGCTGAAGGTACAAGTGTTTCTCAAGCGATACCATACCCTTCAGTCAGTGCAACACAGAGTGTATCAACTCCCACAGTCAATAAAGTGATGCAAGCCACAAATGCAACACAAGGACCAAGTACGTCCCAATCTCCAATAAGTCCAGTGATACAAGATACAGATATACCACAGAGTGCAGATACATCTCAACCGGTAACTTCAGCAAGTCCAATGATACAAGATAGAGATGTACCACAGAGTACAGATACATCGCAGTCTGTAACCTCATCACGTCCAGTGTTACCAGGTACAGGAGAATCACAAAGTGTAGATACATCGCAACAGGTAACTTCAGCAAGTCCATTGATACAAAATACAGGTATACCACAAAGTGTAATCCAACCAGTAACTTCAGCAGATCCAGTTATACAAGATACAGATACATTGCAACTGGTAACTTCAACAGGTCCAAATATACAAGATACAGGTGAATCACAAAGTGTAGGTACATCACAACCAGGAACTTCGGGTAGCGAGGTCTTTCCAACAAGGGTACAAGCACTTGGTGATGACAAACATCCTCCTGTATTCAGTCACCAATTGGGTGTACCACAATCAAGTACACCTTGCACAGTGGTTCAGTCTAGGATGGCAACAGCTGTACCAAATGGTCAGTCTTCATTGTCCAGTGAGTATACCGGCTCTCTTCCAGGTTCCCGTTTGGGTGCTATAGGGGCACAATTAGCTTCTTCAAGTGAACAAAGCACATCTATGCTGTAACCAATCAAGAGTTTATAGCATCTAGTGTAAAACATAAGCAGATGTGACAGTATACCAAGGACAACTTATGCTCATGAGAAAAGCTTATTAAGTTTGAAAAAGAGTTCCTCAAGATAAAAAAACGTTCCTGCCTTCCACCGTGAGGCCACTGGTGCGGCATTTTTTCACAGAAGCTCAGACTTCCAAAAACAAAAAGCGAACACCATATACTTCCCAATCACAAGACATCAACAGCACAAACCCGCACATGACACTTGCTGACAGGACACTTGATGGACATTACCGGAGTTAACTACTAATAACCATACATACTATTTGGAAATACCAAAAACTGTTGTTCTTGAATTATAAACAGACTTGTTACCAGATGAGAGTGATGACTTCCTGGGAACGATCCACCTGCCTAATTGACAAAATGATGCTTGTATCAATATGGGGTCCACGATAGAAAAGGTTTGTTGTCATACGTATTCTGCCACATAACTAACTGATGAAAGGTTACCGTATTCTTCTGCTAGCTTTGGGTACTGAATTCAGACCTTCTGGCTTTTTAATGGTATTCATCCTCGAAACAATTCATCACGGATTGTTTGGACAAATAACTTGAAATATTTGAAGTTCCTCAAAGCACATCCCAGGAAATATTCTGTACTTACTAAAAGTATTGCAATCCTATCGGGAGTCTTGTTCACTTCGGTGTGGTGAGTGGTAGTGGTTGGTTGTTTCTAGATTCGGAAACCTTGGTGACATCAGGAATAATCTTCATGATGTTAACAATTGATGGTTTGGTTACCACTTTTTTTTAGTCATCGAAAAAGATGAAACGCTGTTCTCTCACAAACTGCTGAAGAAGTGTAAGTAAGACCCACTTGCAGCAGTTGTGACAAAAAACTTACAGAGAGAAAAAGGTGCTGGTGTCTACAAGGAAAGACAAACATAAATCCAAACGGAATCAAGGTCTGCCACCAGAAGTTTCATGCGATCACAAAAGGGAGGAAAACATTACTTCTTGACATGTTCAGATCAGCCATTAGCAGAAAACACACATGGCATAAACAATCAGTCATGGGTGGGAATGAGGCCATTTTATTGTATCAAGGAGAGCACAAGCTGGCTTCAAGAGGCAATCTGGATATGCTGCAGGACAAAAAACCCACAATGAAAAAGATTGAGGGGGGCATATAAACTGGGATTACAATTTAGGAACCAATTAATAAAACGGCCCCGCCCAAACTACATCAATGTTTTGTTTAAAACATCTCAAGACCATTCAGCGAAACTAGAAACACTAACCACACCAGATTGAACAAGAATCCTGGAGGAGTGAAATATTTTTTAGAAATACCAAAATTAAAATGTTTTGTAAATAATGGGGACCTTGATGACACCAAAGCAGTTGTCAAAAAGAAAACGATGCCTAGATTTAAGGTGGGCTGTACACCCATAGCATGACCCCGTTGATGACACCTATGGGAAACTTGAAATATTTGCACCAAAATCTAAGTTAACAATTACGTAGCCCACATCACATACTGTCGATTTACACACCATGTTTGCCGAGGAAAAATCGCAATTCAGAATATCTACACGACATTCATGTATTACGGTAAAACGAAGCATAAAAGAAACATCTAGATTTACTGTTTGCAGAAACAACATTTTTAAAGTCCAATATAAACCCATAAATGCAACTAAAAACTGCAATTATACATCTTAATTAGGCATACAAAAGTTATAAGTCTGGATGTGAAATCACACATCATGTATATTGAAAATTACGAAGCTGTATTTAAAACCGTGGTGTTTTTCAATGTAGGAAAATAGTCATATGTGAAAAGCTTGTTACGAAATAACGATGAAATACATCAAAATAGGTCTGTAGTGAAATCGTTATTTTGGGATCAGCAAAAGTACACGCTATATGAAACAAGTGTAAATGATGGGCGGATTTTAAATACGACAGTAGGTGAAATCGGATTTGATGATTTTGAGGAAAATAACAAAAATTAATTATAAATAATAATAGGCATCATATTTTGAAACTTTGGGATGCAAGAACGCGATGCACTAAGTAAGTAGGCGGTGGAATTTCGCAAAAACCTCAAAAATGTGAAATACGACAGTTTGTGATGTGGGTGACGAGTTGATCATTTCTCACCTATATATTCACCGAGTGAAATGCATTACATTGCTTTGAAGGGGTCGATACATGATATTACCAGGTTGAAATAATGTAAATTTCCCGGGAGTAGTCACATTTTCACAGATTTCCCAGATATATGTATAATTTCCCCCAATGGTCAAGTTTCCCTCAAATGGCCAACTTTCCTGGGAAGGAGCCTCCCAAATTCCCCACTTTTCGAGCCCTGAGCGATAATATAGAATCCTACGCATGATAATGATAAAATAGATCGGAAGCGCCCAATTATGTATTGGTTCGCTAGAGTTTTAAACTCTTGGGCTCGACTGCATCTAGCCATATTTTGCAAATCAGTAGCTCGACCAATAAATTTGGGATGAATCGATCCAATTATATTAGACTTGGTCAGAAGAACCATAAGCAAGGTTCTACGTGTGTAAAACAGGTTGACTTATGATGACCCCAATGTGAACTTTGACCCCATTTTGTCACAATATATACAGGTACCCTGTTTGTTCCAATATGATGTTCACTGATTAATTCATTACTCTGGTCCGAAGAAACACTGGCCCAAGGCTAAAATGAGCATTTATTTTAATCTAATGATGTCTTTATCAAATATGCAAATGTTGCAGTGAAAATAGTGGGTTCATATTGTAATGTAGATGTTATCTCAAAAGATATTAAGCATTTTAAAATAAGGTGCAAAAATGCGAAATTGCAAAAAAAAAAAAATGGCCAATTGTTAGTTTAAGAAAGTAACACATTTTTTAAAGGGTGAAATAATAATTTTCCAAGTTGAGCATTTGTTTTTTAGGTCAGAAACAATGC
This sequence comes from Ophioderma brevispina, assembly GCA_023653785.1. Taxonomy (NCBI): domain Eukaryota; kingdom Metazoa; phylum Echinodermata; class Ophiuroidea; order Amphilepidida; family Ophiodermatidae; genus Ophioderma; species Ophioderma brevispina. The sequence continues at coordinate 21,531 of JAMKCH010047983.1, forward strand.
AGAAGCCCCAGTGTAAGAAAAAGAAGTACAGTGTGATATCACACCTTCCAAATGCTACAGTCCAGGTAAGACTGACTTTTAGGACTAAAATGTGCTTGCCAGTATGGAGGAAAAAAATATTAGGGGGGCGGATTGTTTAACGATGAAATTCACAACATTGTTAACTCTAAAATCAACATGCTACTATTTAACAGTTTTTTTTGCAATGACGCAGCAAAGATCTTTGTATCACCCTGGCTGAAAAGCATTAGCCTGGGATATTGCAGTGTGCACAGGACCGTATGTGTGTGTGTTACTTTTTTTATATTTTTTGTTTTTCTCGCATGCCTAATCACTGAAAGGTTATGATACATGCAATATTTATGCTTGGTTTAAAAACAAGTACAATAAGAGATTTTTGGGCATCCCATCTATTTTGTCTGTCCTATTTTTTGTGATTTCATTAGATAAGACCCCAATAGTATTCTCACATTGTATTTGGCTAAAGGGGGCAATTTGATTTGCTTAATTTGATAAAAAAAAAAACGTACGCATGAATTTAAGTACTTTGCTTCCTATAAAAAAAAAATCACATTTTTTATACCCAAAAAATAAATCCAGCTTGATCCTTTCACATGGGGATATTTTTTTTATGGAAAACTTTACATTAGCACAAAATCAGATTTTCATAGTTTTTAGGGACACCTTCTGTGTTGAAATCTCTCAGTGCACAAGCACCTTAAGTCATCTTTGGTTCAAACCTTTGTACTACTACAGGAAGGAGCTTTTTGTCCAAGCTACAATTCCAGAAATCCTGCTGCAAAATGGGGATCAATCTTTTGGGAGCATAGATATTGCCCATACCCTTCTTGAGAATTACAGTGGCAAGGAAGAGTTCATAGGAGATTGAGGAACTTTGGGAGATGGCACCATAAACAATCTGAGGAAATTTATAGGTACGTGTGTTATATTTGAAATATCATAATTTTGTTATTTTCTTTATTTGTTTTTAATCCCTGGCTTGACAAGCAGAGGGGGATTTTGCGAAAGTGCTCAGTTTGGTAAGTTTTTTTTTGTATTCGTATTATTAACCACACACACACAAATAAATGAACGGCATTCAAAATAAATGAATTAAAAAAAAGTAATAGATGAATACCAACTAAAGGCAAGCCTGAAAAGTTGTTGCGAACCAACCTTATTTTAAATTACAACAAAGGGACACAAAAACAACACAAAGGGACAGGGCATGTGGCAGAACATAAACATAACATCTAAACGGCTATCATTATTATGCTATTCATATGACTTTACTCTCCCAATACTCAACACGGCAACACTTCTTATTAAATCCATTTAAACCATACTTGGGGTTAAGGTGCAGTAAGGGTTCCTTCCTATGTGGATGATGTTAAAGGTCATAGAACAAGGTCAAACATCATCTGAGGTCATGTTTTATGTTGTGGTATATGTATGTACATGTACGTGTGTGTTTCGTTCAGTTTGGTTAGGTTTCGTTTTTTGTGTCTCCTTCGAATAGTTCAGGTCCGATTTAAAACCATACTTGGGATTAAGGTTGCAGTAGGGGTTTCCTCATATGTGGATGAGTCAAGGTCATGACCAAGGTCAAAGGTCATCTGAGGTCATGTTTCAAGACTGCCATCGTGCCCGGTGATTGTGAGCATGCTCACTTTCAAAATGTATTACCTAACCCTGTCCCAAAAACATGGCTGCTGTTGATCAAGAAAAGACAGAACTTATTGTCTGTGCCACACCCTGTATTTTGAAAAAAATCTGCCTTCAGTGTGTTACACATGGGTACACCCCCGTTCCTGCATCTGTGTGTTTAAATAACCTTGGGGTTTATATGCTCGATTGAAGTTCCACTATGAGTATGTCCAATTGGATCTGTACTTCTGTAAAAAGTGTAATTACTAATATTTTAACTTATGGCCATATTCACCGGTTTATCACTTTGATGCTTGCTCCCTTGCTGTATGATCTTTAGGTTCTGTCCTGCATTGACTATTCCAACTTATTACTGTATGGTGCCAACGAAATAGATCTTCAAATGCTCCCGCACATGCAAAATCTGCATATTTGTTGTTTGCAAGCAATCTGACCAGAGTTCTGCACAACTTTTGACCACTCTTCACTGGTTGCCTGTTACGGAACGTATCATTAAACGTAATATCACCGTCTCAAGTAAAGGATCAAAGAGCCCCTACCATACTTTGATTTGCTGAATTTATTTCTGTGGTCTCCATAGCCCTGTGTGTTTGTTTCCTTCACAGTAGCAATTAGGTACTAGCAGAAAGACCTTGAAGAGTAACATAGTCTTTTCTTCACACAGACAGCGCAAGAAACTAGTGCAAGCGTTGGGTATTGGTAAGCGCAGCACTGTCCAGGCTTTAAAGCGAGACTTGTCTTTGCTGATTGATACACTAGAAGAGGATAGCACCTACCTGGCTGAAGGTGAGATGGTAGTATATGACCCCTGTATTGGTACCTATTAAGTACACAACATCTGGCTTACCAAAATATAACCTCTGTGTTAGTACCTATTAAAGGTCCATGGCCCGATCGCTAATAGCCTCGTCCCCAGAACCCCAGATTTTACCGGAAGTGGTCGAAATTTTTGGTATCAGAAGAAAGCTACTATTTTTCTCATTTACCCTGTGAATCTTAGGGCTAAAGGATGTTTGGTTTGGAAGTTATGAGCGAAAATGTACTCCATTTTGGTCGACCAATTTTAATTTTACACAGTACTCTATGGGCTCACAAAATCACGTTTCTAGCTCTCACATCAAAACGGATTGAAATTTCGGTGAAAAAACGGTTTTTTTTGGGTAAAGGTCATTCTATCAAGGTGAACTTATATACTTAAATTGGACCATCCCCCTTTAAGTGCACAATATCTGGCTTACCAAAATATGACCTCTGTGTTGGTACCTATTAAGTACACATCATCTCTGCTTACCAAAGATGACTTTTCTTCTGATGTTTGTACACACATCTAGCCTATTAGAAAATGGCTTCTCCCAAGTCTTCTGTGTTGATACCCTTTAAGTATGTATCATCTAGCCTTCCAGGACATTCTTTCCCAAAGTGCACTCCCAATTTCTTTCTGTGGGGTCTCAGCTATGCTGGAAGGATGACTTAGCATACAGCTGTCATGTTGGATGTGTGGATGAATGTTGTTGTCTCTTGTCAACCAAAAGGTCAACCCAAAGGGTAAACCCAAAAGGTAAACAGACATTGTCTTTTAAGGTGCACAAACTTGATCAAGTGCTCATGCGCTGCGCGCCTTAAAGACACTATCAGTGATTCACCCGAAGGAGTCAAAATATTTGAAATTTGCAGGAATAGCATAAAAGTGAAGGATAAGTATGGAAGAATCTCCTGAGTTATTTTTTTCAACTGAAATATTTACAAAAGGAAGAAAACAGCTCTGCTCAAAGATTGGAATCTCCATTGAATTACGTGTTGTAGTAAGTGTCCATACGGACAGTAATGACTAAAATATCCGATTTTGTCCTTATTAGGCTGCTTCCAGTCTTGGCACTTGCAGGGTATGTTACGTTAGCTATACTTGTAACAGACATGGAAAAATCTGATTTTTGATGATTTTTTCGATTTGATGATTTAGCAAATTACTGATAGTACCTTTAAATGCTTTATAACCAGAGTCCTGCCGTACTGGTTCATTCGCATTCTTTAAAAAACAAGGAAACCGTGACCAAACTTCTTCAATTAGTTATTTTTCGCCACATGTGAAAACCATATGGTTTGTGCGTGACCTTTACTTCATTCCATATTTACGCAACGTAAGAAGTGACCTGGCAAAGTACGATCATGTAGTCGTTAGATTTTTCTAGCAGAATCTTTGGATTTGTTCTGACAATAGTACAGTTTTGTTTAGGTTTGTTTACATGAGTGATCGGGAAAATTGCTTTGTCGTTCAAAGGTGCAGTTTTGCACCGTTTTTGCACTTTTAAAACAGTTGGCATATTAGGGAAATTGGTTATAAGAAAGATGGCAGCGTGTTTGGCACAGAAGTTTGGTGGGATGATACAGAAGACAGGCTAAAATATCTTCACAGATATGGTCACTGTGTGGTATAATGCAAGAATCCATGCGTATTGAATCTACACAAAGAGTGTTTCTGACTTAATGAGCGAGTAAGTCTCGTAGCAATATTGATTTTGGTCTGCATGTTAGTGTCGCAGAATACTGCAATGCCCATTTAAAACTCCATAAACTGCAACTTTTGTTTAGGGGGTCTTTCAGGCATTGTATTTCAGTAATTTTTGCAGGTTTTTTTACAAGTGAGGTGTTAAATGAAAGACCAAGACCAGGGGCGGATCCAGGATTTGAAAAATGTCAAAATTACCGGGGGGCTGAAGGCTGAAACTTGTCCAAAATGGGCTGATTTTGCAAGATTTTGCACAATTACCAGGAGGCGCGCGCCCCCTGCGTCCCTCCCTGGATCCGCGCCTGAAGACATAGGTAACAAAAAGTATATTGTAAAAACTTTCAAATTTTTTGGACTGTGGCAAAAAAATGATTGAAAAACATGCTGAGATACATTTTGTGCCAACTGGATGTGCGTGTTACAGAAAATTTGGGATCCATGCCACCTAGATATCTATTAACAACTTAAAGCGAGATCGTGCATGGATAACTGCATGAAACTGAAAGAGAGGTGGCTTGGACAAATATTTTTGAAGGGTTGTCTACCTACTATAATAATGAGATACATATATGATATGGTAACCAATTGCTTTGTAACATGTTTTCCATGTTACCTGTTTGGTATTAATGAAGCTAATGTGTATGTGTAAACTCACCGTTCTTTTTTCAGAATTGCGTAAGACCAGAGCCAAGCGAGGTGTATACAGGTATGAAAGCTTGGGTGTAGCTCGCAGGTTAGCTCATGATGACTGGGTAGACCAAGAAGTCAACAACTGGAATAGAATGTTAGAAAGGAACCAGGATCTGAGGGAACGACTGGAAAGAGCACTGGAACAAGGTAGGAATTGATAGAATAAATACCATTAAAGAATGCTAGTCACAAAATCATTGCTCATTTAGTTGATGGTTTTCGATCAAATAAGATACAGAAATTTATATGTCTGAATCAAAATTGCAAACAAGATGGATGGAGTATGTACAATGAAAAGGAAGAGCCTGAAAATGTGCCCCATTATAAATATACTTAAGTTGTATGCACAAAACAAAAATATATGAAACAAAACAAAACTGCATTGTTTACTGATACCAAATTCTTAACCAAATGGACAATATTTAAAAGTTATTAAAATATTCAGAACAAATGCATTTAAGAAAATATTTAACCGAGTAGATTTGTTGTAATTGTGAACTCAACTTGTATAAGATAGATTTGGAAATATAAATTAGTAAGATTGAGAAAAATGTCCAGATCATAAATTCTTGCTTTGCAAAAATGACCTTTTTTCAACTTCTTCTTCTTAGCTTGTCCGCAAGTCATTAGTAATGGCTTGTGGTGGTGTCAGGATTTATTCAACTGTGAATTATAGACTGATCCCTGAATGTTTTAGGTGATAAAAGAAACAAAATTCTACAAGCAAGCATAATAATGCATTTTGGTTGTACCATCATAACTGTATAATATTTAGTAAAAAAAATCAACATACTTATTTTGTGGTTAATATCTTTGCAAAAAAACCCTTCTTGGATTACTAATATGCTGATCACTTTCATAGGCGAACCAATAATAGTGTTGCAAGGAAATTACTCGGATGACCACACGGTTTTGGGCTGTTTCAGCCCCAAATAGAGCCGGACGTAGGTCAAAAGTTTTTTGAGGTTCAGTAAGCCACTTCTTATAGAATTTGGATCACAATTCTCAGCCCACCCCTGTCACTAAATAACTGACAACTTCATAAAACATGGTCAGCTTAAGGAGAAGAAGTAGTAGTTAGGGTTTTCATTTGTGTGTTTCGTGAAATCTTTTGCCCTATGCTACATTTTGTGATTCGTTTATAGTCATCCCAGGCACCAAACCACAGCCAGAGTGAAGTTACTGCGCAACAATCTGTTGGATTACACAACCACGTTGACAACAAGAAAACGTGTCTTGGCCAACTTTGTGGTGGTCTTCAGATCAGTCGATGAGATGCAAAGCATGTCAAACCCTACTCATGGCCAGTGAGGATCGTTCCCTTGGAAACCATCACTGGGGAGATAGGGTACAGCTCAGACGGCCAGCTCGCTGTTGAAAAGATGGTTAGAATTGGAGCTGAATGTAAGGTATGGGTAGTAGTTGCCTTGATGTAGGTCCATAATGTGTTCAAATTGCTTGAATGGATGGCAAGGCCATATATGCCACTCAAAATGGCAATCATGTGCGTGCATGTTTTTTTTTAAAAAACCAGTAGGATAAACACGAGGGAAATCTCTTTCAAAGCGGATTTGGCTCGATTTAAGTATGTTAAAATAGTTTCATCTTGTTAGAATGGCCTTCATCCTAAAGTCATATCTATAAAGTTCGCACCGATATTCAATCCGTTTGATGTGAGAGCTTAAAAAAGTGATTATATTGTTAAGCCCATAGAGTACTTGCCGTATAAATTAATATTGTTGACCAAAATGGGGCACAATTTTTGATCCTAGCTCCAAACCAAACCTCCTTTAGCCCTAAGATTCACACGGGTTGGGAGGGAATATGAGAAGGGAAAAATAGTAGCTTTCTTCAGATACCAAAATTTTGACCACACTTCCAGTAAAATTCTTGGGTTCTGGGGATGGGATGAGGCTATTAGTGATCGGACATGGCCCAGCCATTGAAATTAAAAAATGCACCATTTTTTATCATATTTCCAAGATAAATTTCTAACAGAAAAGGGAAAATGTGAGCTCCTTCTGCTTAATTAAATTGAAGATTCTAGGCCATGATGTGGTATTATCAGCCCTGATTCAATTGTATCTTAACACTAAAGCACATTGAGATTTGATATTTCGTTCCCTCTAATTCTAATATTAACAATATCTGGTAGGATGTGTGAAGGATGAATCGCGGACCAATCACTGGAGTGTGTTCACCAGAGAGACCTGTTTTCATCACACAGCTAATAGCAGAGGCAAAACAAGAAGCGGCTTACTTCATTTGTCAGAGATGACCAAGTTTACTATCACTGCTGTTGGATGGTGTAAGTATTGCAAATAACTGTATCAAAGGCGATAGCAGAGGAAAGGAAGAAGCGGCTACTTTCCATTGGTCAGAGATGACGACAGTACTTCACTGGCTAGAAGTGTAAGTATTGGCCACGTAATGTATCATACAGCTAATAGACGAGGCAAAACTAGAAGCAGCTACCTTCCACTTGTCAGAGATGACCAAGTACTTCACTGCTGTTGAATGGTGTAAGTATGGCAAATCAGAATCACAGAGCTAATAGCAGAGGCAAGGCAAGAAGCAGCTACCTTCCACTTGTCAGACCAATATTCACGCTGTAGAATGGTGTAGATTGCAAATAACGTCAGAGGCAAAAACAAGATAGCGGCACCTTCCAGTGTCAGAGATGACCAATACTTCATGCTGTAGAATGGTATAAGTATTGCACAAATCACGGTATCACACAGCTATAGCAGAGGCAAGGAAGATGCGGCTACCTTCCACTTGTCAGAGATGACCAAATACTTCACTGTGTAGGAAGGGTTTAAGTTATTGCAAATCACTGTTATCACCAGCTAATAGCAGAGGTAAGGCAAGATGCGGCTACTTCCATTGTCAGAGATGGGACCAAATACTTCACTGCTGTAGAATGGTGTAAGTATTGCAAGTCACTGTATCACACAGCTAATAGCAGAGGCAAAACAAGAAGAGGCTACCTTCCATTTGTCAGAGATGACCAAGTACTTCACTGCTGTTGAATGGTGTAAGTATTGCAAATCACTGTTTATCACCGCTATAGAGAGGCCAGGCAAGAAGCCAGTACCTTCCATTTGTCAGAGATGACCAAATACGGCATGTGTAGATGGTGTAAGTATTGCAAAATAAAACTGTATCACACAGCTAATAGCAGAGGCCAGGCCAAGAAGCAGCTACTTCCATTTGTCAGGATGACCCTTAAATACTTCACTGCTGAGAATGGTGTAAGTATTGCCAAATAACTGTATCACACAGCTAATAGCAGAGGCCAGGCCGAAGCAGCTACCTTCCATTTGTCAGAGATGACCAAATACGCCTACTGCTGTAGAATGGTGTAAGTATTGCAATAACTGGATCACAAGCTAATGCAGAGGCAAAACAGAAGCAGCACCTTCCATTTGTCAGAGATGACAAATACTTCACTGCTGTTGGATGGTGTAAGTATTGCAAGTCACTGTATCACACAGCTAATAGCAGAGGCAAGGCAAGAAGCAGCTACCTTCCATTTGTCAGAGATGACCAAGTACTTCACTGCTGTTGAATGGTAGTAAAGTATTGCAAATGCACTGTATCACACAGCTAATAGCAGAGGCAAGGCAAGAAGCAGCTACCTTCCATTTGTCAGAGATGACCAAATACTTCACTGTCTACTGTTGAATGGGTGTAAAGTATGCAAATCAACTGTATCAAACAGCTACTAGAAGAGGCAAGGCAGAAGCAGTACTTCCATGTGTTAGAGAGACCAAGTACTTCCCCTACTGTAGAATGTGTAGATTGCAAATAACTGGCAAAATCTATGACCTGATATGTTCCTTGGGGCAGTATTGGGAAATTTTAAAAATTGAGCAATGTGTAAATGCAGTCAGGTGATCAATCATGGCCAATTCCCTAATGCAGTTTGTTGTCGCCACATCACGTACGGTCTTATCTGACGAAATGCCATTTTCGAGAAAATCGCTATGAAATTCTACCGGGAGATTCATGTTTGTTACTATGGAATTAAACATACAATTTTTAATTTGTGACATTATGAAGAAACATTCTAATGTTTTGAAGTTTATCCGTCTGAGTTTGAAAGTGCATTTATATTCCTAATATAAAGCGACCAGGTTCTTGTCTGTATGGGAACGCAAAAAAGTTGTATTTCACAGGACGATGCTAATTTCCACCGTATATTCAATCCGTCCAGATAGATCTCTATGTAAACACGTCATATTCACGCACGAGGCAGATACGACGCCCATAGATCTGTATGTGAAAAACGTAGACAGCTTGTTTACGAACAGCGTTAATTATACACATATTGAAATTACGTGTAAATGAACATACGACAGTATGTGAAATCGCGATATGCAGTTTTGGGCTTATTGATCAAAATTCGTAATTAATTCCTCACTGATTAGTCACGTTCAAGATTGTAACTTTGTGCATGTATAATCCATAACATTTATAAGTACATATGAAAAATATCTCAAAAAAGACACAATGTCAGATAAGACAGTATGTGATGTGGCCGACGATGTGATCAATTCATAGGCCAATTCCCTACTTGCAAAATGGTGGCAAAGTGAAGGAATGGTAGCATTACCTGGGGGTATCAATGTATGACTGGTTTAACTCGCTATTCATGTGGTCAATTGACGGCTGTCAGTTCAAGGCTCTATAAACCTGAAAATTAGACACACAAGCAATGACAGCAAAGTGTATAGTAGGAAATGAAGACACACAAGTACCATTAACACGACAAACACAGACAGCCAGATGTACACATACACAGAGCAGACTTTAAATGAAGATTGTTGGAAATTTCGTATTTAGAAAGAAAATGGGATTAAATAGTCTGAGGCCTTTCATGAAAATTTGGAGAGGGAAGATGAAATGCCAAAATATTTCTAACTAATTTTGTTTTGAGTTCTTATATTAAGACTTCCCAAAGGTGGATTGCAGTGTACCTCAGTGGAGACATGAGGCTATACCAGAGGAAGATGTGTTCTGGTTGTATACCACATAGGATAATTATTCATCGCTTGCCGAAAGTCTTAATTTACTCCATAGGAAGCTGCTACCAATGGTGGAATCACCGCATCCTTGGGAAAGTAAAGGTTAGTTTGATAGCCCTAACAAGGCTCTATTAGACCACAAAATACCACACAGTGTAATATTGTGGTCCCGTAATTGTGTTACATTATGTTGAACTCTATAGAACCTACAAAATTTTGTGGTAGTTTGTGGTATGTGATCTTTTATCATTGACATATAAAGTGTGGTACAGTTCCACCTACATCCCGCACCCGACCCACACCATGTAAGCCTATAACACCCAAAGTTCCCCTGGGCCCAATTCTCTTGGAAGCCCTGGACATGGTTGGCCTATTGTGCAGCTTGTTGTTTATACTGTGGTATATTGTGGTATATGATGAGTTATCCCAATTTGGTATCGTTATGATTTATCTAACTACTATACACAATATACCACAATCAAATTTTGTGGTAGTTTGTGGTCTATGGAGTGCAAGTATTGATGAAAGTTGTGGTATGTGATCTGTGTATGTCCTCACAATATACAGCCTGCAGTGTTAGGGATAGCTATAGAATCATTTGCGCTTCTATTTGCTCACACTTTTTTCTGTAGGGGTGTACCAGAAGAGATAATCTTGGAATTGTGTTATGTGAATGAACTAAGAAAGCTGTATTCTTGTAGTTTTTTGCAGATCTATCGCTGTGTTCGATACTATCGACACGATTATTTGTCAATAGGCTTTGTCATACTTTCCACATTAAGGGTCGTGCTCTTGAATGGTTTTCTAGTTACCTACAGAATAGAAGAAATTGGGTTACCATTTCTAATGAGTATCCAAGGAACATATTTTGAACTTTGGCCTCCCTCAAGGATCCATCTTGGGACCAAAGGGATATACCATATATACTCATCCTGTTGGGGACATCTTACACAGAAATCATGTCAATTTCCACATCTATGCCGATGACACCCAAATCTATGTAGCGTTTGACCCTAGAATGGATGATGAGAGGGAGCTGGCTCTCAACCAACTTAGGTCTTGTGTTCACCAAATCAAATCATGGATGTCGGAAACAAGTTGCAACTAACGAAGAAAAACATAGTTTTTATTGGCGGCTTCATCCGCGATTCAGCAGTCATTCTCGGTGTGAAGCTAATTCTTGATGATATTGTCATTCAGCAACCTGACACTTATGAATCTCGGGTGTCCCTATGTATCCCGTTTGAATATCTAGAAAATTCAGCAAAATTGTTAAGTGTGGCAGCTGTCCAACCTTCGTAACCTCAGGATCGACGCTACATCGACAGATCTTGTAAACTAGCTGTGCAGGCTCTTGTTTTTTCCCGACAATTGACTACTTAACAGGCCCTTACTGTGGAGCCAATGAGCACGACCTAACCCTGCTCCAGCGCCAACCAAAAGAGCTGCGGGATTTGTATATAGGGTTGGCCCGTGATACTCCCAGTGCCCCTCGTTACATCTACACATTGGCTACCTATCCGTAAGCGTATCAAATTTAAAATCTTAGTCATGTGTATACAATGTATAATTCTCAATCTTCGAAATCTTCAAAATATCATATCCGTCAAAAGTCAAAAAGAGCCCACTCGCTCATCACGTGATCAGAACACTTCTTTCCATTCCCAAAACCAGGACCCTCACATGCGATAAGCGTTTCAAGTCGCATTCCACGCCTGTGGAATTCCATTCCCACAGTACAGCCAGCCAGCACATTAGAGATTTTCAAGATAAAACAACATCAAAACGTTTCTGTTCAATTCATAACTTATGTAGATGTTGGCGTACCAAGCAAAAAAATCTTATGTTACATAAATATACCATACCGACGCAGGTCATTGATATCTCCCAATGACCTCGATTTGTGATGTCATACGCTCACCAATGACTCGCTTTTGTGACTTACAGACTACAGATCAAAATTTGATAATTTGGGCTGAACATGGCAGAAAAAGTTTCCCCACTACCCTTGGTCCACTCGCGTTGAATTCAGAATGGCGAGAGCATGGGAGTCTAGTCATGAATGCATGAAATCCAGAAATGTTAATGACAACACGCAAACATCGTAACTGACACGAAACAGAAGTTTTGGTTTCTATACACCCTCATGACCATGAATTACCCGGTTTTTCTCGGGGGTGGGGGGGGGGGGGGGGGGGGGGGGGCGACAAGAAACTAAAACAACGATGAGGATATTAGGCAGACTTGTCTAGGGAAAGATGCATTGTTGCCCCCCCTATTTTGGACAGCTCAACAGCATATTAATTTGAGGATGTGGTGCGGCAGATTCAGACTGAACTCCCGCTCTGAACTTAAGGATAGAAGGGTGTTTTTGACAACGTAAAATCTACTACCACAATTGCAGCTGCTATCCCATGAGCACCGGCAAATCTAGCGGAGATATCTCCCTGCTTACCTGCACCCGGCTGCAACGCCCCTGCTACCGGAACATGGAAGAACGGCCGTTTAGCATTTTGCATATGATTTACGAGGATCACAGCGCGACGTCTCTAACTTGATATGACCTCCATGAGAAGAAAATAATGGATGCAAGTGCGTGGGCAGTGCGCCTTAGGAAAGGTGAATTTAACAGCTGTTTTAAGTGACTAAAGTTTTAAGTAATTCGTAAACTAGATACCCCAGCCATGATGCAACCCACCCAAAACACCACCGTATCTCCCATTCTCCCACACATCATCATGACACAACCATGTCAACAGTCCGATCCATTTACGCATTGTATACTTTATGCATAAAGTGACCTGGTAATCCCCTGGCGTATGACCTCTGACATAAACGGTGCATGTTCAAGAAAGCAAGAATCGCAGCCAAATGGATTTTTTTTTCAAGTTTTGATTCGTTTTGTTTTTCTTTCAATCCAACAAAACACACGTGAGAAAACCACAGGGCCGGGCTCTTGAATTGGCTCTGTCTATGAATTGACATGCATGTCAGCCAACGTACACTAGCTAGACTAAAGATGGAACATCTCTGGTTTCATTTTCCGGTTAAAAACAATTTAAAAAGTTGTGAAATTTCGTGATATTTTTAGATCTCAATCACCTGTCTTTGAACACCAAACCCATGAAAGGCCGCATTAAAAAAAAAAATAGATCTCTAGCTAGCCTCCCTCCTCACTTATCGGGAATTATGCTTAAATCTTTGTTTTATGTTTTCAATCCTGAATGCATGAATGTTTATGATGATGGGGCCCGGTCCACTTTCATGTGATTTTAGAGACATGGGGATCTTTTCCCTATAACCTATTTAAAAATAAATAAAATGCCTCACCAGTTTTTTTAGCGTTAGCTTTTCTGATGAGACTGTAAGTTAGTGGTAATATTAATTTTCAGTGAAAAGGGCCAATTTAGGGTCATCTGTGCAAATTCCCCGTTTAGCATAGCGAAATGCTACCCATTTTGAAACTGCGTTCTCCAAAATTTTGGCTTGTATCTAGCAGTTTTACAATGCTATCAATAAAAGCATCCCATTTGTGATAAGTGTAAAAAATGCTATACAAAAATTTGAAGGAAGTTGCACACTTTATTGTCCTTCGTCACAAATATAAAAACCGCCCGCCCTCCTCACTTTTTGCAGGAAAAACTAAACATTAACCAGAACCAAGGCATGCAGTAGCTACAACACAAGCTCAATACAACATGATACAACACGGTTTTTTCAGCATACCATATCAGATCTTGTGCAAATTTGATGGAGCAAAATATACTGTGGGGTAAGGTAACTGAAAAAAGTTGTGTTAATGAACTGGAAGTTCATATTCAAAACATTAATTTTACCACCCAACATGCCCAATATCCTTTTCATGATCTAGCCTAACATTTACAAGGGTGTGAATATGAATTTTTTGCGGGATTTTATGTCTATACCTATTTTTGACTTCTGACGAGCCTAGGCTATGCATTAAAATTTATTGGTCCCCCCAACTTTAGTTGGCAAGGGGGGACTATAGACTTCCCCTGCGTCTCGTGTGTTGTGTGTTTGTGTGTGCGTGTGGTTGCGTCCCACACAATATCTCTGGATCTAGCAAGTGTGGGTGTCCATCTTCGCAACTTAGATGCATCTCAAGAGGCCTTGGCTGGGAAGTAAAGTGGGTCATGTGACGTAGGTCAAAGGTCAAATATGGCAAAAATAGGGTCAAATTTGGTCAAAATAGGTGGTTATATTGTTTATAAACCTTGAAAACACGATATCTTTTGAACTAAGCAAGTATGGGTGTCCATCTTCTCACCATAGATGTCACCCCAGTAGGAATTTGGATGAGTCTGAGGTGTGGCATCTAGCATGGGTCAAAGGTCAAATATGGTCAAAAATAGGGTCAATTTGTTTCCAAAATGGGATGAATTTGCATAAGCCGTTGGCAATTGCGGCAGGCATGATGAAACTTGGTGGGTGTGGTCAACATTCGGTGCCAAAAATTTGAAGGGAAGTCATTTCAAGGTCATGCAGGGGTCTTCCGGTCAATGGAATAATTGCTATGATGCCCTTGTCAATTGGTCGTCTTGATGAAACTTGGTGGGTGTGCGCAACATCAGTGCAGAAAATTTTGAAAGGTCATTTCAAGGTCATGCAGGGGTCATTCAAGGCAAATGGATTAAATTGCTATAGCCCTTGTCAATGTGTAGGCCCATGATGACACTGTGGGTGTGGTCAACAGGTCAGTGCCGAAATTTGCACGGTCATTTCATCAAGGTCATGCAGGGGTCATTCAAGGTCAAATGGAATTAAAATTGCTAATAGCCCTTGCCAGTGTGGTAGGATGAAGGAAACTTGGTGGGTGTGGTCACATCAGTGCCAAAAAATTTGAAGGTGCATTTCAAGATCATGCAGGGGCAGTTCATTCAAGGTCAAATGGAATAAATTGCTATAAGCCTTGTCACTTGTGGTAAGGATGATGAAACTTGGTGGGTGTGGTCAACATTCAGTGCTGAAAAAGTTTAAAGGCATTTCAGGTCATGCATGGTCCATTCAGGTCAATGGGATAAAATTGCTCTAAACCCTTGTCAACTGTTGTAGGAGATGAAACTTGTGAGTGTATTCACATTCACTGCCAAGAAAAATTTGAAGGTCCTTCAAGGTCATTGGGGTCAATTCAGTCAAACCCACTAGTAGGTGTGTAGGCGATATGCAACTTGGTAGTTATGGTCAGTGTCATTGTCAAAAAAAAAGTGAGGTCATTTCAAGGTTCCATGCAGGGTCCATCCAAGTCAACTCATTACGTTATGTGGTAGGATGATGAAACTTTGTGGGTGTGGTCAACATTCAGTGCCAAATATTGTGATGGTCATTCAAGGTCATGTGGGGTCATCAAAGGTCAAAATCCATATACATGGTGTATGGTAATGAAAACTGATCAGTGCATTGCCAAAATTGAAGGTCATTTCAAGGTCGTGGAGGTTTATTTCAAGGGTCAACTAAACTACATGTGGTAGGTCATGAAACCTTGTGGAGTGGTCCACATTTAAACCGAAAATTGTGAAGGCCATTTCAAGCGTAAGTAGGGTCACTAGCGTCAATAACTGCCAAATAGTTGTATGGCAATGTAGTAATTTGATACCGTTCAAATGCAACTGCTTTATGGCGCCAGCAGCCTCAGTGGTTTGGAGAACCCTTCCATCACAATTCTCCCGGTGATTTAAAATTATATTTCCCTCCATTTACTATCGAGACGGGCGGGGGAACTTGTCGGTTCGAAGAACCGCCTTGTTTATTTGTGGTACTAATAGAAGAACTAAACGGCATGATTTTTCTTGATTGATAATTTGTAAAAACTACCTCACTGGTTATAAGTCTGGACATGAACATGGGGTCACCGAGCTGGCACTGCAGTCAAACGGGTCAAATGAATCAACCACGTTATGAACCATAGACAGGCTTAGCTATAGCCTAGGCCTATCCTAATCCATTGCCATGTCATGCATGTCAAATACTGCTATACTGGTCGCTGGTATCCAGAATGTAAACAGACAAATATAATATTCAGGCGCACACATAGCACTTGATTTGAGACGTGGACTACAACAAGCCTGCAAGAATTTTGTAGATCCCACGCCTATTGGGATAGGCTAAACATGCAGTCTATTCATTGACCCCCACATACAGTCACCTTGGACAAACTTCTCTGAACTTAAACTGCTGTTCCAGGAACGTTGTATATTCCATTGGCATATGACAAACTCTCAATCAAGGATATAACAATGGAAACTTGACCTAATAAAACGTACCCCTTTCCATGTGAATTGCATCGCTAAAACTCCCGGGGAAACGCCACAATCATGGCAAATACCGTTAGGCATTGGTGGTGGCCCCATAACATGAATAAATGTAATTGTTAAGATGATGATAATTGGTGTAAATGTATTAAAAAGCCCGATTCTAATTGGTCAAACACTGGTTGTCACCGTATGCGTAGGGGGAACCTTAATTTAAATTGAATTCATGGACTTGTCAGTTTAATAGGGGTGAGAAAATTGCATTTGCATAAAGAACGATGCATAGGGGAAATTTCTGTACAGGAAAAACAAGAACCACATATTTTTTAAGCAGTTACAGTTATGAATGAGGTTAAAAACTTGCGCCTAATGTTGTTTAGGTTATTGATTTGGAATCGTCGGATGTTTTGGTTCTCTCCGAATTTTCCCTGGGGGGGGGGGGGGCTGACGCCCCCTTCGGAAAAATTCCTCAAACCAAAACAATACCTCCGATCCAAATCAATTAACTAAAAAAACATTCGGCGCGCGGTTTTAACCTTAATTAACTGTTGTATGTTTCTTTGTATACGTTTGATTTGTCATGTTGTTTCTGTGCATTGATTTTGATGATTATACTTGTTCTTTTGGTAAGCCTGTGGATCCTTGGTAGAGCGCTATAAAAAATGCCTTCTATTATTAACTAGTGCCTATGGGGTAGGGCTCTGTTAGGGTCTGAGCTCGTCCTGGGAGTTTTTTTTTACAGAGTCAAAAAACGTTAATTGTTTTAAACATTGAAAACAGGTTAAATGGCAAATCTAAATGCAAAATCAGATAGACTGTGAAGAAGTTAAAATAAAAAAAAGCTTATGGTGAACTTGTAATAGACCTATGGTTTGGCCAGGGTCAACCGTCAGTAATTGCCAATCTTTATCCCTAAAAAGTCTCTGGTGTGTGAGGCCCAAGAATTTGCCTAGCACGGGTCCAGGAGAGTGTTAAAGGTCCATGTATACGCTAATAGCCTCGTCTCCAGAACCCAGATTTTAACGGAAGTGTCAGTATTTTGGTGTCTGAAGAAAGCTAATATTTTTTTCACACCCCTGTGAAATCTTACAGCTAAAAGATGGTTGGTGGGATGTTATGAGCCAAAAAACTGCCCCGTTTTGGTTGACTGATATCAATTTTACCAGAACTTTTGGGGCTACAAATATGTTTTTAGCTCTCACATCAAAACGGATTGTAATATCAGTACAAAACTTACAGATGGTTTTGGGGTCAAGATCATCCAATCAAAATAAAAACTTTAGATATTTAAATCAGGCCATCTGCCTTTAAATGTGAAGTTCCGGTCATCTTTGGGGACCCCCATTCCCTGAAGTAGTATCGATTCTAATATCACATGAAGGCAGCATTGTCCCATTATCGTCCTGAAATGGTGACTCTCAAATCCATTGCAATTTCAGATATAACAAAAAATTAAATAACGTGGGCCGGTGTTTTAATGGTAACCCTCCATATAGTACGTATTGGAAATAGGGCTTTAAAATATGCATAATTGCTTTTACCATCAAAAACCGCAAGTTTGTTTCCCACGGATACTTGATGGGGCGTATGTGCAGAGCCGGCTCTAATATTTAAAGTAGAGAACACAATGGCATAAATCGGAACAAGCACTTAATTCTTTTATCTAGCCTTTGCAAGTCAGACAAGATGTAATTACTTTAAACAGTTTTCTTTCAGAGGAGCAGACAGTTGAAGGGACAGTACCGTGCACTTGATGGCCATATACTTGTACCGACACAAGATCACAACATATGCCAAAGAAAGGAGTAAGACTTTGAACACAGTCTTATGTGCCCTGCAGTTGACCAATAACCAAACAAAACATATGCATGTGAAGGAGGCTACACAGAAGCTATGAAGGAATTGCTGCTAGAGAAGCCAAGGAAGATGAGAGCCTACCTCAAGATGTCAAACCCAGTATGTGGGTCTTAGCCATCAGCCCAAGCTTTGAAGAGGGAGGGAGGAATGTTCTAAATAGCAGAATGTATGCAGGAGTGGATACAGATCGGAGCGAAAGGAGGGTCACATTAGGTTTATACTGTAATTTTTTTTCCAGATCGTCGACTCACAGGTAAAAATAGGAGGAATAGGAGTATTACTTCAGGATTGCCCTTGCACACACATACACAACATCACTACATGATAAAAGCGACACAATAGCATGAAACCAATATTCGACATAAGAAAAGGTCATCACCAAAGGTCAAACTTTAATATTGTGTCGATTTCTTGAAAAATGGGCTCCAGATAACCCAACTATATTGTGATGGTGAACCCTGTGAAACATTATGATATCAAATAAATGTAAACATTTGTACAGCATCTTTTAAACAACATTGGAGTGCATAATAAAAGAGATACAATAACATGAGAAAATATTCAGACATAATGAAATGGACCCTTAAATTTAAAAACAATTTGGGTGTTACTAATATTAAGTAACTAATATTATTTTCCTTGTAAACTTGAAAAGCATGCTGTCATCAGCTCACAGACCATTGCTATTGTATATGTGCTAATCCCAGCTAATCCACCTTTCACTTGTCAGATCAATATCTTACTACAAGCCTGAAGTACAATGTCTGAATCCTGTTCTTAATGATTTTCAATTATGTCACAAAACATGCTAGGTACAGTGCACATTCTGGCAGGGATGTCAACACCTTGATTTTCCATGGCAGGAATTGCAACAGACTGCCAAGAACTCTTGCTGTTTCTACTGTTTTTGTGGGCCACCAGCATAGCTGGCAAGACCACTTTACAATCCGTTGTGTGTGTGTATATGTATGTGTGTCACTAAAATGTTAAGTTTTTTATGGAGCGGCCTACAGCTTATATTCTTTGAATATTGTGAGTCTGAAAGCCGAGAACTGCAAAATTCTAGTTACAGAATGTGAATATCCAAACTGTTTTCAAATTTGTGGAAGTGATTTCAATAAGGGTCTACAGTGGCGTATCTTGGGGGAGGCTTTCAGGGCACGCGCCCTGGGGGTTCATGCCAAAACATGCAAAATCAGCCTAATTTCAGCTATTGGACGTCTTTCCGCCCCCATCCCCCCCTCAAAAAGCAGTCTGGATATACCAGGGGTCTATTTCAATATGCCTGAATATTTTTAAAAAAAAAAAAAAAAAAAAAAAAAAAAAAAAAAAAAAAAAAAAAAAAAAAAAAAAAAAAAAAAAAAAACAAAAATGTTTCTGAAGTGAATTCCTATTTCCTATAGACTCTCCAACCTGTTGGAGTTGTGGTTCAAAGCATCTATCAACAAGAGGTGGTCTGCTGAGCAGAGACGTGAAGCCAACCAGGCTATGCTGAAATATGTGTTAGAAGGCTGGATGCCCTGGTTAGATGTAGCTGATAGGAACTACACACATGTAGATGTTAACAGGTAATCACACTGACACACAGAGTTTTAAATACCTTCGTAATTTTGTGAACACTTCCCATCTTGGAGATATGACAATTTTATACTAGCTCCCTTGTTTACAAAAACACAGCATAGTGCTTTCAGAATCCAAAATGTGGCAGTACCCTCAATGTAGGAATATATACATTTCAGTTTGTTTGGAAAGGATGTAATAAGATTACGGGTAGTCTTACAGTTTTTTACAGGCAGAGATGCCAGTCTTCCGGTTTTTGCCGGAATTCCATTTTTTGAAATCTCCAGGAAAACGAATCAATATTTTTCACAGCCGTCCGGTTATATTTTTGAAGGATAAATATGCAGAAAACCGGAAATCCAAGGCTTCATGTTAGGGATTTTTTTGCAGAAGTAAAAGGAGCGTATTGCATACCTGCCGACTAGTAGTATGATTCTGCTGTATTTTTCCTTTTTCAAGTCCTTATAGGGCTAAAAAACAAGCTGAATACGGTTTCTTAATATCCCAAGCGACTTTTAAAAAATACAGAAAATACAGGGGAGGGCGGCCAAGAAATACCAATTTTAAACATCGCCATTGGTTTAACACGTAAAAGCGAGATCTTGACGAAAAATTGTGCATTTTTATATGTTGTCAGGGAATATTTTCTCATTCCAAAACTGTTGGAGCTGAAGATTCAACTCCACTGTAAGGGTTATTTAAGAATTTGTTTGTTTGAACAACGGATGAGTTCATATGTGGGTCATGAAAACACCCTTGACCAACCAATATTTAAAGCACCCACATTGTTTTGTGGTTTGCACTCCATATTGCTGTAATTTCTTTTTGATATTATGGGTGAGTTGCTATGTTGAATGAGGCTTGGCCGCCACTGCCTGGAAAATAGATGGAAAAAAAAGATTGAATTTGCCAGAAAAGTCCTTAGATATTTGACCAATAAAGTTCTGACATTTTATCCATAATAATCCCACTTTTGAATGAGAATTTTTCTTTAAAAATGGCCAGGAAACTTCACAAATGGAAAGCAGAATCAAGTGATTAAAAACCCGACTTACATTCCCGACGACTTTCACTGATCATACCAATCATAAAAATTGACTATCAATAAAATAAAAAGTCTGAAGCAATCCAATAAATCTGCTATTTCCTGATCTATATTTGTTATCTTGTAGGCCTATAGAAGAAGTGACCTACATGTCGGAGGAAATACTTACATCCCTCATCATCAACATAGAGAGTGACAATCAACGTCAAGGCCTCCATCCATGGGCCAGTACCTGCCAAGATATCAACACGTTCATTACCCTCTTAAGATTTCCTGGACGGAAACAAATGGATTTCAGGCATTGCATGTGTCCATCTCTTATACAGTATGTATTGTCTGTCAATTTCCCCAATGATTATTCAAGTGTAGTAGTAGTAGTAGTAAAACCAAAGTTTTAAATCTGGTTTTGTCCCCGC
Source organism: Ophioderma brevispina (assembly GCA_023653785.1). Classification (NCBI taxonomy): domain Eukaryota; kingdom Metazoa; phylum Echinodermata; class Ophiuroidea; order Amphilepidida; family Ophiodermatidae; genus Ophioderma; species Ophioderma brevispina. The sequence goes on from JAMKCH010047983.1 coordinate 42,572, forward strand.
AACCGGGGGTGGCCGGATTCACCTCACATTCGTAGCAATCGCCCTTACTCTCCCTCCTTCCACTTCACCCGATTCAATGCATCCCCCATTCTCAACCCAACCCTCCTACTCTCCTCCTCCACTTGCTTCCTCCATGTCCTCTTTGGTCGGCCCCAAATGTGTGTATATTAATTCCAAGTTATAGGCAATTCCAGTTGTGTTTAAATAATTAGAACAAGACGAAAATTGCCCATTAAGTACAATTTAGCAACTTCCAATTGATTTTGCTTGATCACATCTTATTTATTGGGTGGATATAAATTATTATTTTTTTTTTTGGCAATTCTACTATGTAATTGGGTTGTTGGTTATTTTCATTTTTGGTCTCCGAGTTCTTTATGTCCCTATAGAAATTGGCCATTTTTATTTTTGTTTTAGTAGACAGTGAATCAATGGAAGTTGTGTTCTAAAACCAATCAAGTGTAAATTACGGGAAATTTGTATCTTTTGACAATATCCACAGAAAGATGTGTAAAACAGATTTTAAGAAAAGTCATATTTGCCTGCAATGAAATTTTGTAAAATATTTGTAAAAGATTTGCACAGGGTGTATCTAGTAGAATAAATAATCTAAAGCAATTGTCTAAACTGTGTCGCTGTTGATATTCATTCTGTTTTTTAGTCACAAGACTCAAAAAGCTCTGGCATTTATTGTGTTCTCTTTTTTCCGATAAAGGACTTTGTGTGTAGAATTCTACAAGGCCGTGGACCCTGACTTGGAGTTCTACTACTTCTGGACAGACCACCCTAGTTATATCCACAGGATGATACTCAATTTAGATGATCTCAGAGTGAAGAATGTGTGCACCAAGAGACATCCCAAGTTTGCCAAGAAACGAGCTTTGGAAGAGACAAATGAAGAGACCCAAGATGAAGGTATATCTGTGTAATGACTTGGCTCAAATTCTGTGCATGTGCAATGAGATTACTTTCTTTTTATGCAGTGAGAGTTTTCACAATGCCAACATGACTGTGTGTGGGTAGAGTTACGAGGTTTAGAAAACCGGATGCATGCATATGCAGATGCGGTAATGCAGAGAGAGTGCCCATGCCAGATGTGTTCAGGAATGTGACCGCTAAAGTCCCACCGATGGATAATCGTCCCATTCATGAACCACAGATGGGGCATGGGTGGATTCTCACGCATATGCATGCATCGGTTTTCTTAAAACCTCATAAGTGTGTGTGTGTGAGTGTTGTTTGTGTTATTCCTGCAATTGGCAAAACATTGCACTGAAAAGTCCACGTTTGGAAATGTGCATTTTCCCCCCACCTGTTTACATGCATACATAGGGATACCCAGTTATGCCTATGCCTTTATGATTAACCCAAAATGTTATTATGTACAGAATTCCACCGTCATGTACGTTAATTTTAGCACAACCTCATATATTCAAAATTATTCCAATTCAACCAGAAGTTGGATGTTATTTATTATTGGTAATATGTGGGACATTCTAAGTTTTAACATGAAACGTGATGGTGAAATTCTAGGGAACCCCAAATGATTAAAAAGATATGAGCTTAGAAGTGAAGGTTCCTGGACTGTTACCAGAATGGACAGCATTGTTTGGATAAAATCCATAAGCTCTTTGAGTTGCACCCTCAAGCTTCATGTTTCCTGTCTAATTAATGGAACCACAGCAACACAGTATTTAACTTTGAATACAAGTAATGGATAACACCTTACTATAGTTAGAAACACATCAAAATGAGTATCAGGACGTTACATTTGTGGAATGTCATGGACGTTACACATGTGGATTGCACACTTAGTCATTCCTAATTGATAATTTAGAGTTTAGGTTGCTTAGTGCAGCTATATTGACTAATTAGAGCATAAAATTCCAGAAAACCCAATTAATAAAAAATATCATCTGTAGAAAATTGTAATGGACCGTTACAAAGGTGGCATTACCGTGGAATTGCCCGTATATGACCCTGTGTATATTGTGTGCAGTGTGGCACCAGAACTAGTGGGTTGGGGGTGAGGGGGTAAAGTTAATTTCGGAGGGGAAATAATTAGAGAAGAGGGAGGCCTCTATGCACCATGATAAAAATACACGTCGCGGTTCTCGAACCGCTCTTTACATCCCCTGGCCGGAGCGGTTTCCCAATTTTGTAATAATCAGTGCAACTGTCATTACCCTTGGCGATTTCTTATTTTTTAACGCGTATGCTCCGCGCTAGCATACGCGCATTGTCCACGCCATGCATACGCACAGTGCGCCGCATATTAAAGCGAGCATGTCCGCAGGTCCTGCGAATGCATAAGCACATGTGCGCATGTCGCGGCTGCTCCGGCATGTGCGACCGTCCGGGCATGCAGACGCACACGTGAACATCTGCACATGCATACGCGATGTGCGCACTATGCGCATGCATACGCACACGTGCGCAAGTCAGCGCATGGATATGTAGTGCACAGGTATGCCGCATGGATGCGAGAATAGGCACACATCTGCGCATTTGCATAAATGCCTGTGTGAACGTCCGTGCATGCATACTGCATGTGTGCACGTCGCACATGGCATACGCGTATGTACGCATTTCCGCGAATGCATATGCTCTGTACGCACATAATGTCTGCGCATGCATACGCGAATGTACGCAAGTCCGCGCATGCATTCCGCAGGAAGCATGTCCGGCGCATGCATATGCACTGTACGCACGTAGCGCATGGATACGTGAATGTACGCACGTCGCGAGCATACGCGCATGTATACGCATGCCATTAGTGCATGTGCAACGTCTGCGCAATGCATATGCATACGCGCATGCGCGTGCACGTGCGCGTGCAATCAGGTATTATGTGCCACAAAACCCCTTAACCCCAACACCCCCTTAAACCCCGCAAATCCCCTTTAATACCCCCAACAAACCCCCCTTAACAAAAAAAAACCTGGGACAACCCCCCTTTAAAGTGTTGCAACCCACCTTAACCACAACAAGCCCCTTAAGACCAAGACATCCCCCCTTAAACCCGGACAACCCTTTTAAACCCGGACAAACCCACCTTAAACCCCAACAATCCCCCTTAAGGACAGTGTCAACCTTGAGTTTCCGAGTATCTATTTGTGTTTGTAACTTGCAAAATTGATTATGTATGTACAAGTATACATTTATGAAAATTGACGATGTGAAACCTGATGATGGCATCAGATAATTGTAAAACTTGCCGTATTTTGAGAAAAAGACTAAAAAAACATGATTATTGCCCCAAAAGTTTCAGACAGCAGAACAAAAAACAATTGTAAATTTTCATGATTTCTTATTTGTGTTATTTTTTAGAGAAAAGACAAAAGTTGTAGAGGGCGGCTTTTTTTATTTTTTAAAGGTCCATGGCCATGCTTTAAAATACTTAAAACCACCAAAAAAATGGTTTCATTAATAGTAGGTATTGGTATCACGTAATAAAATCGGCATGAAACGCAGTATGTGAGAAACAGATATTGATCAAATTGGGCTAATCTCATGCGTTTTGGACAAGCTTTCAAAGAAAGTTCTAAACGAAAGTGATTTTATCGCGCTGGGCAGCGATTGACCCGCGTATTATGACGTCGAAGAGTAAACAAAAGCGATACGCGTCATGATCGTCATTGTGGAACGGACGTGCGCGTGGCCAGTTTTTCTTGCATACGTACCAGTGACTTTCTCGGTATATTTTTGTTTTGGTGTACGTGTTGATCATAATAGCATAATTTCTCTTGATTGGTTGCCTTTTAAATTACGTAAAATGAGCTGTATGTCGACGGCTTGCACCAGCGCCGACCGTACCGACAAGGAGAATTCAGATACAGAATAGCTTTATCAAGTTCCCAGACAAAGAAACAGACAAGGAGCGGGTACATGGAGTGGGTTTGTTAGTCCGTTCTTAATAACAAGACCAGACTCGTCGCCCCAGGTGTTCACACAGTAATTTTCGACATTGAATGGATTTAATAATTGTTTAAATAATGATATATAATAGCTATAGAGTCACGATTTTTTCGTCGTCATGCAATGTGTCATGATGTCATGATCGTGCGATGTCCTATTGGTTATGCTGTAGCACGGAGGCCACGGGCTGGTGGTCACGATGTGAGCTTTGGTTACAACTGGTTACTCTGAGTCATTAACGGGGAGTCAAATCAAACTCCAGCATCTTGATCACCGGGTGTTCGCGAAAACAGGAGAGGCCCTGCAGTTTGGTAATTTATCCTGAATGAAAATTTAAACACTTCCTGTGTTCACTTTTAAAAATCTGTGTTGCGATATGATCAGGATACCGATGAGGTACGAAAATGTAAGAAATAAGAAATGTCTACTCAGGGCCGTGTGCAATGGCCCTTTAAAAATAGAGTACTTTTCGAATATAAGGAAAACAAAATGTGCAGAAAGTGTGATTGACCTTTCCTTTCCAGGAATTTGAGATATATTGGAGAATATCTTCAGTTAGAAAACCGAAAAAATGAAAAATGAGAAATTAAAAAAAACCGTCCCTAGAGAAGACGAATTGCCTATCGTAGGAAGGAAGGAAAAGTTAAACTTACCTTTTACTTCTGAGTTTTTGGAGTTACCTTGTCTGAAAAATTTGCCAAAATTTGCGAATATTGAACATTGAGAAAAATCTGTGTTTTAGTAGAAAAAGGACTTTTCCGCCCATGTCAAGCTCTTGTCTCTTTCTTAAATAAACTTTACCTTTTAAACTTCAAAATGAGTATGTTGTGCAAGTTATTGAAAATACCTCTTATGCACATTGAATATCACCTCTGTTGTCTTCATACTCCAAAAAATCAGAAGAAATTTGAAATTTCATCTGGTCTGAAATTAGCGCTTTTTACATTTCAAATAGTATTTTTCGTTTTCCAAGATGCTGTCGTTTTTTTTTGCGAAAAAGTACATTAAAACAAGCGCACGTTCATACGCATCAAAAAAATTCACCTCCGCGACGCGAGCTGGCTTTGCGCCTGCACGGCGTGTAATGTGCTTCAATTACCGCCGTTTAGGACCAGGTGGTTTGTGTGATTTTAAATGGTGAAATAGCTGCTTTAAATCTGCAAAAATAACAACTCAGGATTGTTGCATTGGATAACCTTGTTGGTAACGATAGAAACATGTTGGATGTTTAAAATGGTGCAAAAATAAGAATTTGTGTAAAAACAAAAGCACTAGGGTTAACACTGCCCTAAGTCAGACCAACCCCTTCAAACCCGGACAACCCCCTTTAAACCCGGAACCCACTTAAACCCCAACATCCCCACTTAAACCCAATCAAACCCCTTAAAGCTGGACAACCCCCCTTAAAACCGGACAACCCCCCTTAAAGAAACCCACCCCTTAAACCCGGACCAGCCCCCTTAAAACCCGGACAAAACCCCTTTAGACACACGGACAAACACCTTAAACCTACCATCAGAGCGAGAGTACATGATCCCCACCCCTCAACCAAGTTTCATAAAATTGGACTTATGGATCGTCAGATAGTTTGTTCAACAAGCTTTTTGGGCTAAAAAATAACCAAAATTAACTCATTTAAATGGCAAATTAGGTACCTATATTTAGCATATGCCATGCCCATTATCTAATTTCAGATGAAGGGCATGGAAGTCCAGATCCCACCCACCAAGTTACATAACAATAACCCTTATGGGTCTCATGTTATAGCTTGTACACAAGATTGTGTTGGACGCCGACGTGGGCCAAAAAATACCCCAACTAAACTCATTAATTATGCAAATGAGGTTCCTAATTAGCATTATGCCATGCCCATAATCTAATCGATGAAGGGCATGCAGGTCCGATCCCACCCACCAAGTACATCACCATAAACCATTATGGGTCTCATGTTATCATGTTCACATTGTGTTTGGACGCCGAAGCTGGGGCAAAAAACCCCAAATTTTTTATTTTTTTTCTGTGCAAATTTAGGTTACATAATTAGATATGCCATGACCATTAATCTTCAGATGAAGGCATGGCGTGCCATCCCACCCACCAAGTACATCACCATAACCCTTAGGGTCTCATGTTATCGCGTTAACAAGAGTGTTGAAATTAAATCATTAATTATGCAAATTAGGTGCCCTAATAAGCAGATGCCATGCCCCCATAATCTAATCAGATGAAGGACATGGCAATCCGATCCCACCCACCAAGTTTACATCAACCATTAACCCCTGATGGGTCGCATGTTATCGTGTCACAAGAGTGTGTGGACGACGAACTGGGCAAAATTACCCCAAATTAACTCATTAATTATGCCAAATTATAGGTAACTGAATAAGCCAGAGTGCTCATGCCCATAATCTCTAATCGGAGTTGAAGGGCATGGCAGTCCATCCCACCCCACCAACAGTTACAATACCATAACCCTTATGGGTCTCATGTTTCATCGCTTCACAAGATTTGTGGTTGAAATGAATCATTTAATTATGCAAATAGGATACTAATTAGCATAGCCATTGCCCATAATCTAATAGATGAAAGGCAGGCAGTCCGATCCCCACCATCAAGTAAATCACATAACCGTATGGGTCTCATGTTATCGCGTTACAAAGATGTGTTGGACGCCGCCGCCGCAGAAGGGCCTTGGACTGATAGCATAATCAACTTGGGTTTTCAGCCAGGGTGGATAAAAATACTGCTAATGCCCTTCCAAGATGGACACGATATAGAGAAGCAAAACACAAAACCCCATCTTCTTATTTGTACGGTTGTTTTAATCACGAAAGTAGTTTTGAGTCATAACATTGGTTTATAAAAGACATCAAATGACTTCCCCCGCTCTAAAAAATCAACCTACTAGGTACTAGCTGCTTGCACTTGTTACTATACATGAGCATGCCCGTACACTTGGCTCAACATTAGATAAGCAACAACCAATGATTATGCGTGTTTGCTTACTAAATCCCTTGCCTTACCTGAATGTTCGTTAATTATACAAAGTTTTAAATCCGGTTTTGTCCCCGTTAACGAGGGGTGGCCGGAACACCTCACTCAGCAAATACTGCTGTGTGGGTGTGAGGATTTCATGGAGCAAAAGATTAATTGACCGTATTGATAATATGCAAGAATCTTATAGTCAGGGACAGTACGGATCAACGCGCCAACAGTGTTGTACACAGGTTTGTCACTTTCAGACGACGCACAACTAGATAGGTTTTCGGTTTGGGGAATGTTAAAAATCAGATTTTTGAAACTCCATTAAATTTGTGGTGTATAGACTAACAGAGTAATTCACTGAATTAACTGTCCTTTCTTTCAAAAAGCCTGTTCACTAATGATTAGCCATGGCCCGACTGCACTGTGCCAAATTATGTCTGACATGCTATCAATTGCCGTATTCTATCCCTGACTATAGTGTGCTAAAAACAGTTTTGTTACTATATATATATATATATTCTATATATATTTTTTGGGTGGAGGGTGCAAGGCTTGATACTATGGGCATTCCCTATTGCATCACACTGATTTAAACCCTGGAGCTAGCAGCCATTTGTAATACATCTCAAGTACAACAAGGTTTGATGAGTGATTAAATAGGTTGAGGAGACTGACAGGGACCCCTGAAACGTGATTCTTAAGTGCCAGCAAATGGTTGCTCTTAAGGAGAGGGGGTCCAAGACAAAGTTTGTTACGGGGTCAACTTTAAAATTTATCAATCATGTATAAAAGTATCAGGTTATTTGCTAACACAAGGATTTAGGAAGGTATTAGTTTGTACTTCGACAAAGTAAAGTTTAAGAGTTATGGCTAAAAACCGCACCCCAAAAAATCAATTAAAAAAGGTCAATTTCAGTTTGTACAGGGCGTCAAATTTGTAAAGTTGCTTGAGTTAGATTAAAAAACTGGTGCTTGTGCTTGCAAAATTGTTGATGGAGTTCATAGGATCTAAAATGCAGGAATAAGGTTTGACTTGTCTAAAATACTTAGTTAATGATGTAGGGGGCACAGACGGTCAACATCCATTGCATTCAATGGACTTGACCTTGTTTCCAGCATACTTTCTTTAAGCAAGCATTTGAGACACTCAAAACTATTCATGATTTTGCTCCTATGAGCTCCACCAATAAGTTCGTCTTTCTGGATCTAATGCGGACGACACCCACATAGTTATCTCTGAGCGCAGTTTTGATCGATTAATGGCCACTGCGAATAACGAGCTTTGCATATTTCATTCTTGGTTTAAATCAAATACGTTGTTCTTCAAATCATAAGAAATAATTATATTGTATTCAGGAACCAATTTAGTAATCGAACCTATCCAAATGGTGTTTTAAAATGGATGAGTTCCGAAATTACTAGAGTAACCATTGTAAATTTCATTGGTGGTTTTCGTTGAGATGTTGTAAGTTGGAATCATCCTACCACTTACATTGCAAAATATGGTTTCGAAATATACGGATTTTATTTAGACTACGATATTGTTCTCTTATAGAACATTAGTTTTCCTTATCTCCAATAGTGCTGTAGAATGGGCTGATGCCAAGAATTCTGATTTAGAGGAAAATTCAATCAAACAAAAAGCGGATCATATTGACTCTGTTACAAATTCCCCTTGGGCTTGCCCATACCCCTCCTTATTCTGCAATTAAGTACACTCAATATATGACATTCTAAGCTAGCATGGCTGCAATTTATGGATTAAATTTGTTAATCTTCTTTTAACTCAGTAATTCTTCATTCAAACAAATCAATCACAGATAAGAGTACCAGGTCTTCCACTCTCTTACGTCGGACAGTTTTAGAACCAACCTTTGTATGCACACCATTAGAAGACAAGGACCGTGCCTATGGAATATTGTTGACACCTCTCAAAATTCTCCATTTCCAGGATGTCAAGAAAAAAATTATGTAAATTTTTGCTATCATTTGTATGCCTACTTAATTTTTGTCACGGTTGATGTGAATGATATTGAGAGGGGAAATTATCGGTATAATTCGTAGTGTTAATAATTTTATTATTATTGCTATTATTAGTGTTATTGTTAAAGTTTATTATTGTAATTATATTCAGTTATTTATAATCAAGAAGACCCTTGTGTCTGTACATTGCATTTTTGTCAATTTTTTGAAACATGGTTAAATTTAGTGCCACATGTGTCTGTCCTTCCACTTGTCTTGTTTGGTCTTGTTTCACACCAGCGTGTCGTGTTTTCTACATGTTGTAGCTGTCTTGCACAATTAGGGGTGGCCACTTTTCGACTTTGCTATTTGTTCCTTCCCACCCATTATGGTTTGTAATGCTATTAGATGGTTAATATATGAACTGAACTGAAAAGTGCCACCATTTTTTTATCAAATGGGAGCAGAAACTTAAAAATTGACCACCGTTGTACAAACTGAAAATTGACCATTTTATTGATTTTTGCTGTTTTGGTCTATAACTCTTAAAACTTTATATTGTAGATAGTACAAACTATAAACATTCAGGTGTTTTGGGGGAAAAAAAATCCTGGTTGTTGTTAGGAACAAATAACATGCATGGTATACTTTTCGCATGATTTGGATCAATTTAAAAAATTTGGACCCCTGTTCAAACTTTGTCTTGGAACCCTCTTAAGGCACCATTTGTGGCACTTAAAATTATAGTCTGTCAGTCTGTCTGTTACATATTTATCACTCAAACCTTTTGTACTTGAGAAGGTTATAATGTCTGTAGATCCGGGGCTACTGGTGGCTCAAACTATATTGTTATATAGTATCAAAAGGAGAGAAGTATTTGTAATCCCCCATGGCGTGAAAAGAAGGGGGATTTTGCGATAGCACGAATGTCCGTATGTATGTTCCAGGTTTTGGTTAGGTTTTCGTTTTTTCAGGTCGTCTTCAAACAGTTTGACTTCTGATTGACACCATATTTGGGGTTTAAGTTGGCATAGGGTTCCTTCATATTATATGTCAAGTCTGGACCATGTCAAAGGTCATCAAGGTCCTGTTCCTCATCTGCCATCTTGCCAGGGGATCAGCAAGTTGCTGTATTTTTCTCTTCCAGATGTGGCGACTAGATTGACAACCATCACAGGAGTTTGAGAGCACCCGTGAAGGACATGTTATCTACATGCAACCAAAGTTCAAATTTAGAGCTGTATCTTTGCATCCACGATGATAAGAGTATTCATTTAATTTTGTGGTCACATGAATTTCTCGGTCGGTCTGTAGAATTTCCAAATGGGTGTTACGGATTGTTTCTTTGTGCTGTTGATCTCAAATTATGACTTTTGCATAAAACAATTTAATTACCTTATACTGAGGGTTTAGGCAAAAATGGTGCATCTGCATCTCGCCCATTTTGGGAATTTAATCTTTATTTCTTAGTGCAGATAGCCCATATAATGTTGGTGATACTCAACTGTACATTATCTTTCATCAATCTTATAGCAAATAGGTTTCTGGTCTTGTTTGGATCATTTTGAGCCAATCTTATTTTGGCCAAAAATGCAGAAAGCCCTACGTTGCACTAACCCTGAAATAATCCTTACATTGTAAAATACACGTTAAAGGGCATTTTGTCTTGTGGAGTTGGCACGGTGTGCTGTCAGAGTATAACCTACAAGCACCTTACCTGATAAGAAATTGAGGTGTGCCTAAATCCCACTACTAAAGGCTTTCAGGAAGCTTACTGTATTTTGCGAACGAAAATGCCTATTGGTTTGCCAAACGCTTTATTCCATTATGCATGCATAACGGAATAACAGCGTGTAATCCAATGGGTCATTTTGTTTTCATTTCACAAAATCCAGTTGAAGCATTTCACAACTAGCAACTCAAAACCCAGTGCTTGGTTGGCATCTGTGATCTAGTGGGTAGGGATTATTCTCTCTTGTGTGCAAATGTTTCTGGTTCGAATCCTCAGGAGCACATTTTTTTCTCCAAGATAGTGCATGCAGCTGGGCCCTCTGTGAAAGAGACTAATTCAAATTTGGGGTTTATTCCATTAGTGTGGTTTAGTATGTCAATGAAACTGTTCCGTAGGATTTTGTGCTAAAATTGATTGTCTTGCTGTTGCATTCAAAGCGGACCAGACTGACAGCAAAAATGCTGGGGTTCAAAAATTTTCAGATGCTGCACCATACTAAGGGGGGAAAATTTGGAAATCAATGGTTTAACATGTTGTCTCCTTGTAAGGTTAGAAGAAAAAAGTATATTATTTGCATTTTAGTGTCAACCTTTAGTTAAAAAGCATAGCCCAAAAGGTTCAAGGTCATCATGGATGTCAAATTTACCCAATGCTCAGGATTTTGTTGAAACTGGAGATGAAAAGTTGTTGTATGTCTCATAGGATCCAAAAATATGTATTATTACATGTGTGACATTGGGTTGGCTAAGTCCATAGCAAAAATGTAGAACCTTGCGGTCTATACGGGGTCACAACAACTTATGACTTGGGCATAAAAACATTAATACCTTATAATTGAGGGTTTGAGGGCAAAACGGTGACTATCTGCATCTCGCCACATTTTGGAATTTATCTTTAGTTATTAGTGCAGAAGCCATTATAATTTTGGTGATACTCAATGTCATTATCTTGCATCAATAGTCATATAGCAAATAGTTTCTGGTCTTGTTTTTGGATCATTTTGAAGCCAAGATCTTATTTTGGCCAAAAATGCCGAAACCCTACGTTGCACTAACCCGAACGAATGCCTGTAACATTTGTAAACTCACTTAAAAGGGCATTTTGTAAGTGGGAGTTGGCAAGGTGTTTGTAAGAGTATAACTACAGCACCTTACACTGATAAGAAATTGAGGTGTGCA
>JAMKCH010047984.1:0-11056 GCA_023653785.1 Ophioderma brevispina
ATTCCAAAAAGGTATAGTTTGTACTATCTGCGGCCGAAAGTTTTGGAGTTATAGGCCAAAAACAGCAAAAATCAATAAAAAGGATCATTTTCAGTTGTACAGGGGTCAAATTTAAAAATTTTCTCCAACTTGGACAAAAAATGGTGCAAATTATAGGTGGAGCTCATAGGATAAAAATAAGGAATAGTTTTGAGTGTCTTAAATGCTTACTTACCGAAGTAGGGGGGAAACAAGGTCAAGCCTCATTGAATGCAATGGATGTTGACCTTTGGTGCCCCCTACATTGGAAACTAAGCATTTAAGACAGTCAAAACTATTCCTTATTTTAATCCTATGAGCTCCATCAATAATTAGCACCATTTTTATTCAAATCGGAGTAATTTTAAAAAGTCGAAGAGGGAGACTCTCCAAAGCTTTGGATGAACTCACTCCTTATTACGAGGAAAACCACCTACGTGCAAATCCATCCAAGACACAGGTGTGTGCTTTCCATCTACGCAACCGTGAAGCCAAACGTCAGCTTACAGTAACCTGGTCTGGAGCACCGGAGCACTGTGATAAGCCTGTCTACCTAGGAGTTACCTTGGACCACACTCTCTTTTATAAGACCCACATCAAGAAGACAAAGAGTAAAGTATGTTCACGCAGTAACATCTTGAATATACTCACTGGAACAAGATGGGATACTCGCCCACATATCCTAAGATTGATGACACTTGCCCTGTGCTACTCATGTGCAGAGTATGCTTGCCCTGTAGCGGAAAGATCAACCCAAGCCAAGAACTTGATCCAGCGCGGCGTTAAATGCCTCCTGCCGGCTTATCACAAGATATCTTCGCCCAACTCCAACGAACAACATACATCCTAGCAGGAATTGCTTCACCAGACCTCCGTCGTAATGTAGCGAGCATGCAAGAGCGTAGCTGCCAAGTATCTAATGTGAAACACCCAATGTCCGGGGTGTACAGAGACCAGGAGTTTAATCGTTTTGTGGAAAGAAAGACTTGCTATAAACCAAGTAACATCTATTGGTAATGAACTTGGTAAGCATCTTCCACCTGGAGCTGACTCCTCATGGGCTGAATGGCGATGTCTCAACAGATTTGAGAACCAGGGGTCCGTTCGCCAAACTCATGCGTACCCTATGTATACTAACTCATGCGTATGTCCTACACAATAGACCTTTTTATACCAGTTACACAGTGCTTTGGATAAGTAGGTCCACTCAGGCATGACATATAGTATGCACGTAGATTTACGACTGACTTTGCGAACGGACCCCTGAACCGGCCGATCTAAGGTTTCCTTGCGAAGAAGTGGGGCTACCTGGACATGCTGGAAGCAGATCAGAACACTACCTGTGATTGTGGAACGATACCACAGACAATCATGACAATAGACTGACAATGGAACATCTTGGTCTGCCCAATGCTGGAGCAACAATTCACAGACAATAGTACATGGGGAAATGTAATTGATGTTTTGTTTGAGTTTTTTCATTTTTTAAAACTGATGAATCTGAAATTTAACCCCCAGTGTGACCTTGAACCTATTTTGCTTTGTAACTCTGGTACTATAACCCTCAGATAGGCAAACTATACCTTTCTGTAATCCTTGGAAGGTACTGGACATGATGGTATACTTTAAAACACATTTTGCCCCTTTTATTTTTTGACCCCAGTATAAACATTGCCCCCTAGAATACATCCAAGAACACATTTTAAAAATGACACCCATGATTTTTGGAATCCTCATACAATTTTGATTTAGAAAAACATTGGTTGCAAGATTGTATAGGAAATGTTCACAAAAATACAGTTCCACATGTACTACACTAAGGACCTTGCAGAATTCAGTGAAGCAACCAAAGCCCTTGTATGTACACACCTCTGGCTGGAATCATGAGAACCCCTTTGTTTGGAGACGCTAAGAAAAATTGTAAACATTGTTCAAATGTTAGACAACATGCAACTAGCCCATTTTAACATTTTAAGAACAATTAAAAAGTATTATTTTGGTTAAGAAACTATTTCAATATGACGTTTTACAACTAAAATTGTGTAAAGTTTTAAGGGTATCAAACGTTTTCAATGAACTGTTTAAGGTTATAAGAACATTTTTGTCCACCACTGTACTCCATCAAACAGAATTTTATATCAGAAGAAGTTCTTATTTTTCTTTTTCCTCATTAACCTCAGTGTAATTTTTGGTCCAGGAATTTTTCTTTTTTTATTAATATTTTTAAGAACTTAAAGGTCCACAGTGTGGTACGTATACCACATGTATTATCAAAACACTGTCCTATGGGCCATGTAAGTAGACCACACATTTTGTTTCTACTATCCGAATGGTGAGACCGATTTTTTTGTGTTATGCTTCGGTGGCGAGGGAGAAAACATCATGTGAAAAATGCATGATCGGGTCACCCGCCCACCTTAAAGGCCCGATTTTCGATTTTCAGAAAATTGAGGCGCCATCCTCGAGAGATCTTGAGTTCCTTTAAGTTGATTTGTAATATTTTTGAAAATGATTATAATAGGGCTAGATAAGTGGTGGGCTGCATCTTACCCGGGGGGGGGGGGGTACTCAACGCAAATTAAAATACGGGGGGACTGCCCCAAAACATCTCATGTTCATTCTTCTGGTATATCAATGACCATTTTATACCAATTTGGTTAATATAGAATGGTTTTTTTGTAAATGCCTAGAGAACTACCTTTTAGCGCCCGAATTTCAAATCCTCTGCAAATTCTCAAAATTAGAGAGAGACGAACAAGTTCCCAGGCTCCCCAAAGTTTAAGAAATTGAGGCGGCATATCTGATCTGCACCCCCCCCCTCGTGCAACGTTTCAGTCTGCATAATAATAATAACGTCGATTTTTAACGCGCACATATCCACCTTAAACGTGCTCCAAGGCGCTGGCGGCCTGCCATGAAGGCGGCTCAGCACATCAGATAAACCATGATACCAGAACAGATTTTATATGCCGAGAAAGCTCTATTTTAGAAGTCAGGAGGGAAACCGGAGTACCCGAGAAACCTGCGGAACGAGTAATGAGATCGAGAAACCAAATTCACATAAAGCCACCGAGAACCAGCCACTGCCGGGAATATAACCCGAGACCTATTGGTGAAAGCGAGGGAATATACCCTGCGCCAACTCGTTCCCCCTAATGTGCATTGTGGATTGTGGGATTGCAGTGCCATTGTGGGTTGACTCAATACAAACACCCTCTGGCAGGAACTTGTCCACTACAAAAGGGCTATTTGCTGCATTCTATCCCCATTTATAGCATATAATGAACTTGACTCCATCATCGTGTACTCAACACAATTAGAAATCTTTGAATGGCCTTTTGGCGTCCAAGACTCTAACTGAAAGCCCTTATATCGATTAGGTTTGAATTGCGGTCTGTACAAATCCCCCTCACTTCCTTTAGAGTCCCCCGTTCTGAAATTCCTGAACGGTAAAGGTGCAGGGAGTGGTCCTACACGCACAAATGATAGGGATGCATGTGCCGCCATTTAGCTAGATTGATAGACGAAGATGTAATACGTAATTTGGGCCTTTTGCAACACGTTTTAAAAAAGCGTTTAAGAAGTTCCTTAGTAATACGAGAAATTTAGCGAATTTAAGAACCCCCAGGCAAAGCGTGTTAAAAAAAAAGAAAAAAAAAAAAAAACGTTTTTACAAGGTTTTCTAATAAGCCTTTTTTTCATTTGCCAGTTTTATAATATTAAGAGATGGGATCACTTTATCAAGTTTGTTTACCAATGCGGGGCAATTTCCCAAACAATTTCTAGAGCCAAATTTCCCTAATTCCCCTAAAACATCAACATTTCGAGGACAATGGCAAATTGTTTCCCAGTTTGGCCTTAAGCAATCACAACACAATTTTTGAGGCGCCCCCAATTTCCTGAAGATTTGAGATTTTTGCACAGTTGCATAGGCAACCTATCGCTATAAAACCCAAAACCTACCTTTGAATGGTTAGGCTAAAATTCTATGTCGCAAAAGAAGAAATTTTGGGATTAGGATTAATTATATCGGAGATCTCCGATAATTATAATTCAACGGCTGCTGAAACCGGCCTCAAATATGAAATGGGCCTAGAAATTCTCCATGTAGGGGTCTATAAACCCGTATTACGCTCATCCAACAACTAATTTTAGTTGTTCCTCGGTTCAGGAATGTCAAGTTAGAGGTCATTTTTCATGAGGTAGCACTACTTCCTGGACAACTTCATCATGACGGAATAAATTTGGCGTTTCCCAGCTCCTCCATGAATTTTGCAAGCAGACCCTCGTTCTAATACAATCGCTCGCTTCTTTTATGACAAATACGCATTTTTTAGCATTACCACTTGCATGTATAGTTTACTGGAACAATTTGCCAACACAACTGTACAATAATGTCCAATTTTGAAAATGGTGGGCTCTCTTCAAAAGTGTTTTTCTATTAGTCATTATAGCTCTGTCTCGTTTTTTTTTGACGAAAATTAGCTAACAATGGTGTAAGTATAGATTAGGTTCTATTCCAGCATCTCCTCCAAAGCACATCTAAACCAAAGACGATGCCGGCCAACCTCGCGCAAACCACAAAACACTTTTCTTTCTGGGTCCGTCATGTGTACCCATAAGGCCCAATAATGCCCCCTGTCATTCAGTCATATAGAAACTAATTTAAATAACACCTTACAGTGAAGTTATTCGTCTTCAGCTCACACGGTTTTGGAATAATACACCAATGGCGACGTCCAAAATCTTGGCTTTCGTGGACCCCCCCCCACCCCACAAGCTTGCAACTCCACTGTGCACGTTCAGTGTACATTTCGTTATTCCGATACCCCTAACTTTCATTTGTTTATGGTTGACAAGATATCTTCGATAAAGTTATTTTAATTCTTTGATTTTGATTGAGGGTGGGGTGCATTTGAGTGCCCCCGGGGGAATCACGTATGAATTGGATACGGTGTACGCTGGCTCTAGCTTCCAAACCCAGGGGCATTCGGCGCGCGCCAGAAGACTAAAAAATAGGGGTTCTTTGGGTTGAGGGACAAAAGCCAAAATCTGCTCAAATAGGGGTTTCGGGTGACAAAGTAAAAAATTTCGCAAAAAAGGGACCTTTTTTGAATTTTGGAAAATTTCCCCAAAATAGGGGTCTTTTGGTTACAATTTTTCCCATTTTCCCAAAAGGGGTCTTTGAGTGACAGTGGTAAATTTTTCAAAAAATATGTGTTCTTTGGATAACAATTTTTCAAAACATAATGAGGGTCTTGGGTGACAACGAGCGGCAAATAAGGGGTCTTAACAGCCTTTACACGAACGTCACCCTCCAAGATGGGAGTGCCCCCCCCCATGCCCACATGCTTCATGGCATTTTTGTCCGTTTGTGGTATCAGAGTTATCTATTTCCCTCCCAGAACCGAGCGAAACCCGGGGAGATCGAGTTTGCAAGAGTAGAACACACAACTTCACTATGAGCTGGTAAAATGTCATTCCCTTGGCACAGTTCATAGCTTTCATTCATACCCATGTATTAAAAAATGCACCCCCCTGTTTTTTTTGGTAGGATATATGATACCCAGATCACACAAGGTCAGTTCATGTCAATGCATGTACAAGTACACCCACTGAACTGTGCCTTAGTGGATGACTATTGTACTCATAGTGTATACTTAGGCCCCGTGAGTGGGAACTCACACATACAGGGTGTTCCCAAAAAGGGGGCAAGCGATAAACCCCGATTTCTCACAAACTACTGAAGCTGCGAATTTTATTCTCATGAGTGAATCTTGTGTAAATTGTGTACTTGTCAATAATATTTCATTTTGTGTGTACTGCTAGCTAGCAAATCAACAAGCTTTAGAACAGACATGCCCCGTTGAATGCATTGTACTTCTATTTCAGAGCATGATAGAAGCCTATTTGGAAACCAAATTTATGAAAAAGTGTTGACTTTTATTAAACCACTTTGCTTTTTTTTTCTGCATGTTGAATATTGTACTACATAGTAGTAATATTCACCTATGCCGACCCTCTCCTGTTTGGCCGACTTCTAGACAAAATATCGCTTCCTTTTTGTGAATAAATGCAGAGATTGATTTGACCACCCTGGTGTTTCCCCCAGTAAACCATCCATGGGTAGTGTATTGGCTTTCCTATTGTTAGTTAAAAGCTATGAATGGGCCATGTTTAAACAAAAGTATTGATTTTTGTAGTACCCGTGCTCATAAGGTCAAGAAGGTACATGACTCTATGCTGTCTTTATTCTAAGTGTCATGCCTTTTTTTAAGAATAGAAATGACATTTAATAATTTGATAGCTATAATATTCTTCTTGTGAAAAAAATGCTATAGGCCTTCCAATAAATATTTAATACTAGTATTACAAATTCAAGCAAATTTTGATATTTTTATTTTCATTTGGATAAAGCAGTAGTGTACGAGGGTGTGCTTCCACAGAGCCTTATTTATTGAAGTACACTGACAAGTTGTGCAAACCCATGACAATCCGCCCACGAAAACTAGAGATATACTATTAGAAATGCCCTCTGTTTTTCGACGCGCCCATTCACTTGGATTTACACAGTTTAACTATGTTCCGTCTCTGTCGGTAGCGATTCCACACATTGCATGTACTCTGTCAGTCAATGATACCATTTTAATATTACAACAAGAAATACCAAAATGCCAGGATATAGTTTTTTAGATTTAAAGGGCAACAGTCTTGAATTAATCAACTTCCCATGATGAGCCTACGTCCGCATTTTTCTAACCATTATGATCACACATTCAAAACTTTTCCGTATGTGTATTTTGCGGCTATTTTGTTTTAATTAAAAAAAGAAAAATTTTGTTATAAATTCTAAGCTTGTAAACTAAGTGGCACATGCATGTGTTTAAATGTCCAACAGTCGTCGCATATTTTTACAAGAAAGAAATTAAATAGCTTAGTGACATGAAGGCCTTGCTCGCATTATCCGGTTTGCCTGGCATCTTTTGTCCGGACCCAAATAATGTATGCCACACAGATACGATTTCTTGAAGTTTCTCATTTGTGAAGGTTGATAAATACACACAATTTGAGGACGTGCCATTCCTTTTCATGACTAAGCTAGAGGATCAACCTCATTTAGTTGAAATTATTTTATTATTTCCTACTTATCTAAATTTCATTTCAGCAACATACATTGCTTTCTTAACATAATGTTAAATGTACATGCAGATTTCTCCCGACAATTAATATTTTCCACAGGTAACCATTTGGAATGGTATTTGTCAGCTTAAAGGTTTATTATCTTAGATTCATGTAAGATTTTGTTCAGATACAGCACTAATTTTAGTACATATCACCGTAGGTTATCATTTATTCAAGCACGCTATCGAACCCCCAACTCTATCTGATCATGGCAGAAGCGATAATATGAACCACATCGACCCACTTGACGTGAACGATCTATCGGCCGCCCCATAATTGCAATTGTTATTCCTATTCTCTCAAGTGGCCCTTCCGAAGGATAATCCTTTCCGATTTTCTCGCTCGAGAAAAGTCCTCATTCGTGGTTTTTCTCCATTGCGAAGTAAATACTCAAACATATGGCGGTTTCCCTGTTTTTTTTTTTTTTTTTTTTTTTTTTTTTTCTTGGTCGGGACCCATGCAACAAAAGAGACTAGCTGGAAATGCTGTACTACCGCTGAGGTATCAATTAAATCAAATTATCAAGTTCTAGTCCCACTGGGGTACAACTTCCAGTGTGATTGTGCTGGTCAATATACCAATATGAAAAATTAACCTACACATATCGCAAATATTCCATAAGTGTGTACTTTTTTGTAGTATGACATTGTCATTTTTTTCTTGTATCTTTTAAATGATACTTTTTATATTGATAACATCCCGCAGGGCTAGATCTCACTGCAAATAACCTTCATCTCAATCAATTTTTAGTTGTTTTTTAATTTTTTAAGTTTTGATGTTTTTTATAATAATATAATATTGCAGTACGGGAAAAATTTTGCATAAGTAACTTGGATAATACTAGTGGAAAATATTTAAAATAGCACCGTACCTTCTTGGCATTATGATCATTTGGGGAACTAACTCTAGGGACCTATTTTCTGGCGTTCTGTCCCATTGAAAAATAGCCGAATTTTGCATAAAATCTTTGATAAAAATTAAATATCTTACCAACAATTTAGATCCCCTAGAGAAAAGTATTTCAAAGTATGCTCTTTCTATTAAACGTTTCTAATTTTGCAAATTCAGTTCAGGGGAGTCGCGTTTCTACGTACAAAACCGGTTGTAATGCGTTGGGTGTAATGCTTTTCCACTGAAAAATGACAGTTTTTTGCATAAAAAGTTAAATATCGTTCGGACAATTTAGATCCCCTACATAAAGGTATTTCAAGGTGTGCTCTTCCTATTAAACATAAAATATGTTTTTAATTCAGTCCCCGGCGCTCGCGTTTATACATGTAAAATATTTTAAAATTCGCCTTTTTTGTCTACTCAAATCGCCTAAAATCATTGAAATTTTAATACAGCTGTAGATTGTTGAAAAATAGAGATGTTGGGGTCCAAAGGGGTCCAAAACGATGAAAAGGAATC
The DNA here is from genome assembly GCA_023653785.1 of Ophioderma brevispina. Lineage (NCBI taxonomy): Eukaryota > Metazoa > Echinodermata > Ophiuroidea > Amphilepidida > Ophiodermatidae > Ophioderma > Ophioderma brevispina. Next base: position 8,611 of record JAMKCH010047984.1, read on the forward strand.
ATTAATAAATGCCTTTCTAAACATGTGCACATTATAGAGAACTTCATTGGGCTATTCCAGAAAAAAATGCCCCCCCCACCATCGCGGGCAAACATTTTTGTCACAAAAAATCTGGAATTCCTGGCTATCTTTCCCTGAATTATCTGGAATTTACATACCTCTACCTCAGTAAATTACCGGAATTTAGACACTACCTTCCGTAAATTCCAGGAATCCTAAACTGCAATGTAAAAAAAACATGGATTCCAAGATGATTATGGTAAGGGGTATAGAGGGCGTTGAAAATATTGATTTTTTTTGCGGGATTTACCTCTGAAAATCTTTTAATAAAACACTAATTCCGTCACCCTCTATACCTAAAGGGCTGGAATTCCACTTCGTATTAGAACTATAAATTCTGGAATTCCAGCTTTCAAAAGTGATTAAAAAGTCTGGAATTCCGGCGCCTTCTATAGGGGGGGGGCATTTTTTCTGGAGGGAATGCCATTACTTGTGGACTACCCCTAATATTTAAAATGGTCCTTAATGATCAAACGGGAATTTTATACTTATAGTAAATTCTAATAACATGATTACTGATTTAAAAAAGACAATTCTGCAATTATTATCCATGTATGAGTTGGCCTTATTACATATGTATGAAATATTTCTAAAATATCTGCAATGCCAACAGGTTCGATCGCTTTTATTGACCAACTCCCCCCCCCCCCCATTAAGTGAATCTGCAAAAAATTGTTTAATGGGAGGAATAATTCCAAATTGATTGATGGGGGTGGGGAGGTGGGTATACAAAGATCGAAACTTTTATAAGCAAATACTTATTTCGCCAGGTATAGACAAATGTGATTTAAGTTATTATATTTTTCTTGAGTGCCTCAGTACACTGTATCTCTCGTAGGGCAATGCTGGTAATAGCACTAACACACATGAATAATGTTTGACCGGCCAAATCCTGCATATGCAGGATTTGGACGGTCAAACTTTATTATATTAATGTCTCTATCTAATTTGAGAAAAGTATGTTAAAAAAAGTATAATCACTATAAAAATCTGGACGAGAGAGAGATAATACAGAAGTGGCACGAGGCACAAAAAATTAAAACATGGTGGGATTCGAACTGTGTCTTTCGCATGGGTAGTTATGATGAGCTTTTGACTGTGCCACTTGGAAGGTCGTATTCACTTTTGAATCAATCATATAAAAGCCCGTTACCATATTCATTGGAGGCTGTTTATAGCGTTTACAGTACACGATTTACAGTAGGGATCGCGGGCAAGATATATAGCGTTAATAGTGACGCACCCCTTACAAGTACCTAATTTTCTAAAATCATGTCTAAAATTATCAAAATCAGTTCACGCTTGTTCTCACTTCTAGTAGGTGCACATTTTCGTGACAAATGAATTAAAATGTATCTCTTTTTTCCCTGGAACTATTCAGTGACCAAGAGATGTACACCACGTTCAAATGATCCACTCCAGCAAAGAATGTGCTATTGATAAGTAAATCCGGTCCGTTATGAATAGGATGAATAGGACCACGGACTTCAGTTCTGGGACTGCAAAACCATTGTTATGTCCATTGACGTTTAAAAGCTTTTGAATTGTTTCACCGCCCGGTTTAGCTTGAGCTACAGCCTATTCACGAAGAAAATAAAACTCCAAACTTCTGCTGGGAGTTTAGATAACTTTGAAGTATATTTCCTCATTTATCAAAAAGAAAAGAAGATGAGGCAAAAAAAAATCATGAAAGAAGTTTGATTGGCAAGCTATGACCTAACATGTTGTGCAGAACCACACACGATAACTTAAATATATTAATATTGGAATTGATAATCGTTTTTATTCAAATTAAAAGTTTGTGCGGCACCGGTTCCCTTGCATTTCATATAGGTGATTTGATTTTCGATTTCTGATTGAAAGCCAATAAATTAACAGAAATGGGGTTAAGCGGCAACTTACGGGTTGTGTTTGTTTCTGCACAAAGAGGTTAGGTCCACAGTTTGCAAACAATTTCACTTTTTTCTCATGAGCTTTGTTCACCTTTCTTGTACCTTTGAATAAAGGATGTTGAAATGAAAATTTTGGGTCAAAGAAAATTGAAAAACACCGTAGAACCCTCTAATTTATTCTTCATGAAAGAGAGACAGGGGGTAATTTGTGTCACGTCATGAAAAATAGCTTAATCTAAATCGGGGTGATGGGATATAGCACGTGCAATCTTTTAAGTTGCATGGAATAATAACAATGGCTCTGCAGTTCAGAAGAAAAAAGGAATTGTGAAGTGTTGGTCTTCTCCCTTACAGAGCGGATTCTTATCAATAGCCCCCATTATGCTGGAGTCAATGAACTATCATGGTGTACATCCCGTAGTCACTGATATCGGGCTTATAAATGTGAAGACATTTAACTCTTTTCTCGAGGAGAATCTGCACATACTAGAAGT
>JAMKCH010047985.1:0-10977 GCA_023653785.1 Ophioderma brevispina
GGTAAAATAATCTCTACGTATTCAGTTAACCTGGCTACCCAATACAAATATACCTCTGTATAATTATTTACATTATTGACATAAAATTTAATAAACATTCCTTTAAAAAGGAAAGGGGCGAGTCAAGAGGAAAATCCAGGTAAAAAGGTATGGGAAGGGATAAATAAGATGACATTTGTGGGAGTTTTTTTTGCAAGTTGACTTATGTGACGTTTTTAACACATCACCTAGCCGAGCAATACATGAACGTAAATATTTAACCCAGAGTGAAGAGCTTCATATCCCTCTTACATTTACGTTTAAAGGGAAAGATGTGACCAATCAACATACTATGACATACTATACCTTTATTCGGAAAACAATCAACGCTAAACTTACCCACCACAAGATTGACCACGGCAGACTCACCAGCAGAACTTGAAGCAATTTCGGATATTTTGCATGCCGACGGACGTAAAGTATTTTACAGGATTGGGCATCACGTAACCACCGTGATCATAACATTTGTTTTAATATTATAAAGCCCTTCCAAAATGTAAAGCTCCCACGTTCAGCAATTATTGTCACCCAATGCCTTCATTTATTTTCTTAATTTTACTTCTGTCACCTAAAGACTTAATGGTGTCAAAATGTTTTCAAAAATGTTCATCCACGCTGTCCATTGCACCTAATTTCAATTTCATTACAAACTTAAACATTCGTTACTCTTCATGACATCTTGCCTGTCATTCCCCGTATTGACTCGTAAATATCACATTTTATAAGAAGTGTGCCATTGCAATCTATCTATACTACTAAAAATGAGATCAAGTCCACGCATCCTAGGTCAGGTCACCAACGGTGAAATGCATCAGTACTACTAGTAAAATGAGATCTGTCTGTCGACTATGCGTTTTGACGCACTTTGACCTATGGAACTGATGTTTGGTATACAGGTACAAACACCCTGAGGTTTTATTATCAGGGTTTCAGGGGGACCCCCAAAATCAAAAGTCTCTGCAGGAGGGCAATTTTGCTAAAAATGCCGTTAAATGCCAAAAGGACCGCAAACCTGAGCAAGAACAAGTCTGAGTCAAAGGTCCACACCACACACACAGGCCAAGGTTTCTTCAATTTGGCAAGAAACCCAAGTAAACAGAACGCCGAGTGACCACATAGTTACATACTTGACTGCAGATCATTTTTGCAAACCATGCATAAAACTACTGCCTCACTGTAAATAATTGTAATTTGTAATGCACTTTTCAACCATAGTAGATTGAGTTTCGCGTATTTTCAGTCATAAGCAATAAACAGTATGCACAAAAAAATTAAGAACTCATTAAGGTGGCTGAATCCAATCAGAATCAGACCATTCATGTTTTCTCTAAGCCGCCCTTACATAACAGCAATTAAATCATTCCAACCGATTGGATAGTGAAAGATTTTGAACGTTTATATTCATAACAATCAAAATGCAAACATTTCTTCAAGAGACATGATGAGATTTTCCAGAAAGAAGCCGCCCCCATTTTTTTCGAACCCCGTTTTTTACATATTTGGATTGGATGCTTACCAATGTTTTAATAGCAACCTGAAGTGAATAAGCTGAATACGACGTCTTTTGTAATAAGATGATGATAAGTAGTTTCTGTTGTGTACGACAGAAAGTCAAAGCTGATTTTCTATAGGAACAATACCGATAGCAGGCAAGTTCAAAACAAGGTTTGCGTTTCTCTTTGGCAACCTTTTTGTCCAATAAACCTCGAAATGTTGGTCCGTTAGGTGGTCTACAAAACTGATCCCGTGAAATTTCAGAGAAATTCGTGTCCTAAAAACAATCTCCTCCGGTCACTTTAAATGGGGCATTTCGTGATCCACAGCATAGTACCCATAGTCACTCCACAGCATAGTACCCTTGATGGCCCTTGATTTACCAAGGTTATGACCCGATCGCTAATAGCCTAGTTCCCAGAAGCCCCAGATTTTAACCGGAAGTAGTCAACATTTTGGTATCAGAAAAGCTACTATTTGTCCTCATTTCCTGTGAAATATTAGGGCAAAAGGGTATTTGGTTTGGAAAGTTATGAGCGAAAATATGCCTCCTTTTTGTCGCCAAATATTAATTGTACACAGTACGCTAGGGGCTTACAAAACACGTTTTTTTAGTTTCTCACAGCCACCTGGATTGAAATATTGGTGCGAACTTTACATATGGGGGTTTTGGGGTGAAGGGCCGATCTATCAAGATCAAAACTTCATATCCTTGATTCGGGCCATCCCCCTTTAAGCATCCGTTAATTTAAAGCGGCACTCTGGCACATTTTCACAAAATAAATGAAATTTCTTTCACTTGCTCTCAAATGATAGTCTAGCCATTGAAGAACAGAGATATTTTACACATACAAAATAACATATATCCCAAATAGATATGGAGGGGCTGACATGAGGATAAAGACATCCAGGTAACTTTTTTTGTAGGCAAACTTTTTAAGTTTTTCCATCTTTAACAATTCAACAAATGTGTCTATTACATTAATATTTTTGACTCGTAATCACTGATATTAAAACCACAAAGGTTATAGCAAACAGTGTGCATAGCATGGTAAAACCTTCATACGGCGTGCGTGTATTGTGTTAAACGCCATTTTCATCGTCTGCTGAAATTAACGTCGCCGGCGAACGCGAAATTTAGAATCGTTCTTTTAACCGTAAGGAAGCTGATTTTGTCTTAATCAATTTCGGGTGAGGGCTGTTGTTATAAAAGCCTTACAACCAGGCAAAAATATCGATTTGAAAAATTTTTGAGGGCGCACTATTTTTCAATGGTGGCCAGTTTCTCTTAATGCACTCATAACATTTAAAGACGCTGTTAACCAGCAAATAGCTGTAAAAAAATTACAATAAAAAATATTCCTTGACAACTATATACCCTTTATAATTTTTCGTCCAATTAAAAATTTCGTTTTTTTACGTGTTAGCCAATGGCCTATGTCTAAATTTTGGGGATTTCTTTGGCCGCCTCCCCTGTTGCCTGTTCGGACGCCCTCTATATCATGTTTTTATTGTAGTGTTACCCACCCCCCGTCGGTGTTTTTTTATTGCAATCCGCCCACGACGGTAAGCATGTGTGGAAGTGTGAATCGCTTTGTATTTCTACTCTTTTGAAACTTAATATCTTTTTGTAATGTAAGTTCATGTTTCGCTGGGCCTATCTTCTTGAGTACATTATCCATATGACGTAAAAAATTGCACAACATTTCCTAAACTATCATACTGTGATTTTAGAGGATAGAATCGGCACGAATATTTTCTGCAACAAGCTGCATTTGAAAAGTAGTGTCAAACCCAAGCGAATAGAGCAGGTAGCCTGTCGGCTACCCACGCCCGCCCAAAACTCGTCATGTGAGTGCACAAAGACGTAACGGACAATGTTTACCGAGATTTTTGTGGTCGCCATGTTTTAAGCGCTAAAATATCTTTGCCTTAATGCCAAAAATTTAGTTGTGCATAATTAGTGGAACAAAATATCCATGGCGTTTTATTCTAATTCACAAAATAGCATTTGATGGCGTTTATTGCTTTGTCCTTAAATCGTACTGGAGCAACGTTTTTATTTTGTTGTTATTTCAGTGAATATAAATGTTTTTGGCCTATTATTTTATGGGAAAAGTCCCTAGGGAAGGTGATTAATAATTTTTTGGCGGGAGAATTTTTGTCCACGACATAAAAAGCGGTTTGGACCAATCACCATTTTGATCGGTATGACCGACATTTTCATTTTTTTTTTTCCCTGTTATGTTGTTGTGTTTGAGGTGCCCATCTACGACGAATGTTTTCGTCGGCCGGCCCGTCGCCATGGGGGGGGGTGTGGGGGTGGAACACCCCCCGCGATCCTCAAAAAGAGAAGAAAGAAAAAGAAAGGAAAAACGAGAAAGAGAAGAAGAAAGAGAGAGAGAAAAAGAAAGTGAAAAAAAATGAAAAAAGGGAAGAAGGACACAAAGGGAACGGTTTTAGAAGCAATAAGATTGAAACTCAGGTTAGCATAAATCCAAATATCACAAATATTTGAAATGGATTCGCTCCTCAAATCCAACTACATTAGTTTAATTTTAGGCCATGGTAAGAAGAATTGTTAATGTGCCAACAGTACGCCCTCTTGTGATCAAAATGGGTAAATAAATTCAGAACCACACCATGGCAGTGGCTGGGCAAACAGGAGGTAGCCCTGGGCCATTCCTCCTAGTTGGGGCTACTCAGTGGAAATTTCAGTCGGGGAGATGAAGTGTCAAGAAAACCAAATTGGTAGGGATCGGTTCCCTATCCTCCAGCAACCATAAACGGGTTGATTGCCCATTCTTCATGATTAATTATTATACTTGTACCCCTTAAAAAATACCTTCTTAATCAGTCTGTTACTAGCTAAAATCAAGAGCTTCCGGAGCTCCGCCCTCTGGACCTCCGGTATGGGCTCTGCTCCTGAACCCCACCCATTAAAGACATTGGCCCTTGCAATGTGAGTTTCCGCCTCGGTAGTACAACTTTAAATTATATACTGTCCGTTTCAGTGAGCAAAGTTAGAAACCATTCTTTTCTTTGATTGATACTATCTACCCCTCAAAACGGGGCAATCTGCGAGTTCTGAATATTTCAAATCCAAGAGCTTCCGGGGGCTTCGCCCCCTTGACCCCGCAGGGTTTCTGCTAATACACCCGACCCGTTAAGACATTGGCGCTCAGGGGAGTACAAGCTTATGCCTATATACTGCTCGTTTCAGTGAGAAAAGTTAGAAACCATGCAGTATTTTTTTTCAAGTAGATTTTCTTTGAAAATTGTTACTATTTTACCCTCAAAAAATGGTAATTTGCGGTTAGAAAAGCTCAAATCCAAGAGCTTCGGGGGCTCCGCCCCCTGGACCCCCGGCGGCTCTTCCTCTGCACCCGACTGGGGCCCAAATCGGACATGGACCAACCCGTCAGGGGCCTTTACGGTTTGCGCCCTTATGTCAGGGCGGACTTGCGGTTGCAGATTAGTTCGAATGCTCCAACCAAAGAAATGGTCTCTAAGGGCAACTATTATAAGAGTTTTTAATGGCCCTTAAGTGGGCTCCGACGAACCGGCGTGCCGTTAGTTGCAATTGTTTTATTATACACTCACTAAGCTTCCAAGCTCTTACTGCGGCATTAACATTCTTCAAGTGTACCACCCCCCTGGCAAAAGGTTTTAGCGGACCGGCCCTGTTCGTAGCAAATTACAACGGCAAAGTGGGTTTCAGAGGGGTACGCATTGCATGAGCCCCCCCCCCCCACCACACACACACACACCACACACAACCAAACAGATGCAGACGGGACCTTGTTGTACACGTGTTTATATGGATTATGAAATGCTTAGGTTTTGTTCAAGCCTAATCTTCCAATTATTGCGAAGTAATTAAGGGGATGCGATGACATATTTGAAAGCCTATTTAAGAAAACTGAGAACGGCTCCAATACCAAAACAGATTCCCCCTAAAAGGTGGAAATTTAATGTTCTAATCATTTTTGTGCGCGGAATCCTTATGAAAACATTTAGTTTAAAGTTCATTTTTAATGTTAATTTTGAGACTGAGAACATTGAGAAAATTCTTTCACAAAGGATGTAAGCATACGCTCGTACGACATGTACACTAGTGGTTAAAAACATTGAAAACATTTTCCTAAAATATTCCATCTGAAAAGTATTTCAAATATTTTAAGATGTTTTGACATTTGGGTCAAATATGTTTATTATATCATATTCAGATGTTAAAATCATTTCATTTGAATTGACGGTCTGTAGGGTATTATATCAGCTGGCATTTTTTTCCCAAATCGCACCTCGCTTGTACATGTTTAATCAAAAGACCCATGCCCTTTGTTGTAAATGTGCTTGTTTCGATCGTCTTTGGGGACCCCCCCCCATATTAATCTGGAGGTAGTGCAATTTTGATATCAGATAAAATGCTGTATTCTCATCATTGTCGTTCTGAAATTTCAGCTTTCGAATTCATCCCTTTCCCAAGATTAAAAAAACTACCATTGTAATGTTTAACCATCAATATTAGCACAGTAGTGAATAATTCTTTGCAATATGCATTATCGCTTTTATCATCAAAACCGCAAGTTTTTGTTTTCAACGATACTTAGTGGTGAGTGTATTCAAGTGCCAGGCTTTAATATCAATTAGGAAACACGATAAGTAAATCGGAACAAGCACCTTTAAAATTCAATTCGCACTATTGTTACTCCTTGATATAAATTACGGAAGTATTTTCTTACTAAATAAGTAGTAGTAACAAATGTCTGGAAAAAAACACTAGTTATATTAAGAGAGTGATGGAATTTCAAGATTGACATGGTAGACTGGTATTTGGACAGTAAATTTGAGGCAATTTACTCCGCGCTCATCCATTTCATATCGATATGCCCACTACTATCTGTAGCGACTATAGAGCATCTTGTGCTGGGCGGTCTGATGTGGTGCAAGTTTGGTGACTCGTAACTAAAATGTTCTGGTCACCATATGTTGAAAATTTAGTTATTTCGTGATTTTAGGTTGTACTTTGGCGTGATTTAGCTGTATTTCCTTTGTGAGAGTTTTAAATGTGCAAGAAACATGCTCAAAGTTGCCATTTTTTCAAAAGACTACTGTGTATAAATGAATTAAGTGGTGTATAACCTATTTTGTCAGCAAACCAAGACCCTTACACAAGGGTTGTGTTGAAGTCTCTCATCGGTAAAGAGGGTAATAGACATATATATTATAGGAGAAGAGCGCGAAATAATGATACTGATATATGTTATCAATTATATCTTTAATGTAATTGTTGGAAATAATTGAAAACATAAATTGTCCATACAGCGGTGCTGTAAAATGTCAACGTAACTCAAGGTTATGCAATTTATCAAAAAGAAAAAAATGGAACCAAGACAATGAAGATATTCTGTTGCACATATACTGCTGGACATCATGTTATCTAGTATTTTTCTACTATATATTTAATTCGAGGAACATATTTAATCACTAAGAGGTATCGCTTTGATTTCGCCTCCAATCAATGACGCTTGTTCCGATTTATGTGTATCGTGTTTTTCACTTGATATGGAGAGCCTGGCACGTGCATACACTCACTACAGAAGTGTCGTGGGAAATAAACTTGTGGGTTTGGACAGTAGAAAGCGATATGCATATTGCAACGGCCCATTCACTAATATGCTAATATTTGACTTGTTTACCTTTAAATCGGCATTTTTTTCTGTTGGGACAAATTAGAATGAATGAAATTTCAGGAAGAGCAATGAGAAATAGACGGCCTTTCAATCTGTTATACAAAATTTTATACTACTTTCGGAAAATCAAAGGGTTTCCAATCCGATCATAACACCACACCTTGAAGGATTCTTTTTAATAGCATGTTAAACATGTTTATTGCTATTCGTTTCTTATGTTTACCTTGTCTACCTATATGGATAGATTTAACTCTAAGGAGACCTGGATCAAATAGACTTTCACAATATACACTTTAAAAACAATTATTGAACACATATGGAGTGGTTTTCATGGAAAAACGGAATTCAATAACCATAAAACGATTAAAGTCATTTTGTCTGACCATGCGCTATTTGAAATTCGCGCTAAAACTGTAGATTGGATATGTATTTGTTTATGCGATACGGACGGCACAGTAGCGGCATACAACTTTCATCGCATGATGCTTTCATATGTGTATTTCCTATGGCATTATGACCTAACGTGCCGGTCGTATCGCTAACAGTTATACACTACGCGATTTTAAATAGCACATGGTCAGACTAGATGGTTTGTTAATTCATTGTTAGGGTTATAATAATCCCGTTTTTCTATACACCACTCGATATGTGTCAATATATTTTATAGTGTTTATTGTTTAATATTATTCGTTGTACGGGTTCTCCTTTATTGAATATATAAGCCGAAACCAGCTTAACAATAACAATTTTGTTAGACTATTCCATCACCTGTAGTTGTTTCTACTCAATCAAATAATTCCACTCTACAGTGCTATCAGCCCCCATAAGATAATATACACTGGGTGGATCTTTTCTACGTTCGATATTCCAGTATGTATTTACGTGGTTTTACCTATACGGCCGTCTTCTATTTGAAACGGTGAAACATTTGTTGCGAAATTGTCAGCCGATTAGCTTTCCTTCAAAGATGTTGTGGCGGAACAAATTATCATTAAAAATCCTGATGTTGAGCTCATTTTTCTTTGTTGTTGAATTTCGACTTCAGATATGGTGTAAAATTACCATTAGTTTCTTTATTTTAAAGGAGGGAACATGGCTGACAAGCGGGATAAATTTGGCATATTATGTGTATTTTTGAACCCAAACTTTTACTCCTTTGTCAATCCGGTTCCCTCCTTTACACCTTATTTTTAAGAGCGTAACCCAATTAGAAAACAGAAACTTAAACACTTACAATGGTTATAGTGAGCAGATACTGCGTGGACAACTTAATATTTATAATGATCAGCATCCATACCAAGTAAAACTAACACATTTATCATATAATTTATCGTTGAAGTACCACATAATGCACAATTTCATTAAAAATAAATGACGACAATTTAGAAGACAGGCAAATAATGGACTCCTTTAAACTCTAATTTTCTTTCAAAACAATTCGATTTCAGTCATTACTCTTAATGTCTAAATAAACATTAAAACTTGTTTGTGTGACAATTGTCATGAAAACTAATTATAATAGTGAGCTCCTTTGTCTACGTTTTTTTTGACTTTAGAATTTCAGATATTGTGTCATATTCATTGCGATTGTTTCAGTGCCTTCCTATTGCCTTTAAACACTTAAGCCGCAATCATATTTTTTTTTTTTTTTCCATTCAAAATGCCCATTTTATCTCTTAATTAAAATGTGCTAGCTCATATCAACACCTTTTGTGAAAAACAGACCTTAAGCATTGTAAAAGCTTACTGTATTTTGTCGAAAAGAAACGAAACAGAACCCCTGGATTACACGCTTTATTTCCGTATTAACCCGTTAGGTCCCTATATGACGGATAAGCGTGGGTATCCCAATGGCAATTTGCTGTTTCGTTTCGTTTCGCAAATACAGTAAGCCTTTTAAAGCGGTCTCGAAGATGAATTTTAACGACTGTTTCTACATCTAAAAAGTCGGCCAAGTCGGATCCCACTTTTATAAGTAAAAGGTTAAAAAACATCATTCTTGACACATACTGCGTAGCCTTACGGGACTTTAGTAGCAGCAATTTTTTTTCAAAACATAGTGCAAAACATGATGAAAAATAGGGGGCGCGATTTGTTTACATTTTGAAAGAATCGCTGATACGGCTTTAAGTGCATGGGGGGGGGGGGAATGTGGACCCAGGATTTGGTTTTTCATGTCCCATGTTAACGCTAAATTGTTCTCGCCCAGATTTTATGTAATTGCCTAAATATCACATATTTGGGGCGGGAAAAACCATTCGACCTTTATACGCCAATAACATAAATAAGGATTTTGACAGCGCTATTCAAATTGTTTTGCCCCTTAAAGTATACTGGAGGTAGCTTTTTTTCTTTAAATTTTTATTATGTCCTATTAGAGCCAAATTTTCTGAAGAAAAAGTTCTTCACTAAAGTGGTGTTTTATTTCTGGTCTGGGGAAATTGCTGCGCGTAATTAAATCGTTTTTGGACCGCCTTTGAATCTGTCTACACCGATTGTAATTTTGTTGTTGATGTACCATATCAATGAGCAGAGTAGAGTTTGGTAAAAAAAATGGTTTTCAGTATGCACCAACACTAGTGAACATAAGAACCTATGCACCTAAATATTACACACGGGAGATATGTTTATATTTCATATCAACCAGAAGCTTTACTGTGCTCTTGTCATTTAAACATTTTCAAAAGATTTCTTAGCCAAAATGATAAAGAGACTAAACATCTTAAACGTGCTACGTAGCGCCATTGATGAATCTTTTCCCAATAACAGAAAACCTATTCTACTGTGCCAACAACCACCTATTGTATGCACAAACTTATGCAATTGCAATGGTATATATATACAAAAAATACATCTAAAGAACTCAGATAATTCCCACTTGAAATAGTCTCCTACGTTAAAGGTTAAATTCGTCCAATTTTTAAGATATAATAAATAGAATTTCACTTGGGGAATCATACCCAAACGCCAAAGAACGTCTTCCAACAGACAAATCTGCTTCGTCTGTTGCTGTATCTGAAAACCACCGCACGGCTGCTAAGTGAGCTATCGATCATATCAATGGGATACTGCGAGATTCACCTCCTCGCGTGATCCACACGGGGAGAAGGGGCTATAGAAGTCTGGGCGAAGTTTATATTAGTGGTACATGTGTGTTCTGGTAATCTTAGGAAGATTTTGCCACACTCAAAATATTATAAAATTTTCCAGTATTTTACTGACAGCAATTCTGTCCGAATAATTACTGTGAAATTACAATTACTGTAAAATCTGATCACCATCAAACACTGAACAATATTATAATTTGGCGAGTTATTACAGAGATTGTGAATGTGTATAGAATAAAAAGCACTGACGAACATCGTAACGTAGTAGGCCATCCACAAATGTCAACCAAAATTTTCGGTGCATATACCTGTAAATCAGTTAATTTTGTGAATTTGAATGAAAACTAAGGGGCAGCTGTGTTATGGGATTTTGTTGGCAGAATTGCTCCAAGTATTTTCCTTCCTATAATAAGATTTACAATATTTTTAATGTTTTCTTATTTTATTATTTTATTAATAGTGTATAACAATGTTGATATATTCAAAGTTCCAATACGAGCCTCTCTCATATTTAGTCGTACTAGGCCTCGAAAATTGGACAAAAAGTATTTTACTATAATTTTTAATTACGGTCAAGTATTGTCTTTTTTCTGTTCTTTTTTACTTTGAAGCGAACGTTATTTCGTAAATCCAAGATGCAT
>JAMKCH010047986.1:0-10530 GCA_023653785.1 Ophioderma brevispina
AGCTGCTACTGTCGTTTCTGAGTAAGAAAATAAGAACACTTAAAATCGGTCATTTTGGAACAAAAAGTCCCTATGCAAGAATTCAATGATTTGAAAATCGTGGTAAATATGACCTAATTTTTTTTTTATATAATAATTGTAATTTTAAACAATACTTTATTGTCAAGAAATTTCAGGACAAAAACTTGAAGTTTAGCCATAATATACTCAAAAACCAAAAAACTATCAACATGGCGGCCATTTTGAATTTTTTTTGGCCGCCAAACTGGAACTGGTTAATTCAAGAGTTATCGAAATGTTTATTAATGGTTATCCATCAACTGATAATAAGTGAATAACACATAAAAAAAACCATCTTAAAAAAAAAAAAAAAAAAAAAAAAAAAAAAAAAAAAAAAAAAAAAAAAAAAAATGGCGGCCATTTTGAAATTTGAGGGCACCACCCCTTGCACATTCGAAAAAAAAATGTAGCTAATACTTTTATTTACACTTTCTAGGGTCTACTCTACACATATGAAGTTTTATCAATAGAGCAAAAAAATCAAAACCTTCCAATTTTCCTAGACTATAAACCCAACTATGAAAATGACAATTGTTTACTTAAGATTTTTACCCTGATTTTTCGTGTAGAGTGCCTCCACGAGAGTTCACATTCTGTAATCTTTTGTTATTAACACCACGTACCAACAGAAACTGTGAGTACCTTGGGCTAAGGATGGAGAAGACATTACCAGTGCCAGTCAATACAGTTTTAACGAGCCATCTTGTTGTTTCAAAATGCTCTTGTTTTGTAGCAAAATAACCAATTTAGAAATCATAGTGAAAAGTGAATAATTACCATTGAGCAGTTTTTTTGCTTTTCCAAACTTGAACAAGGCAGTGCTAGTCACCATGCGTGAATCTTAGAGCCATGGTAGACCATCAAAGGAATGCAACTCACCCTAAATGATTACAAACAAAATTTTGAACCACGAGTGAAAAATTGTTGAGTGGCAAAGACTTTTCCCTTTTGACATATTCCTTGACATTTTAAGAATAAGATTATGATTGCAAGTCATGTGATTTTCATGGAAAGGTAATTTTGTGCAGCCTTCACAACTAAGGTAATACAGACTGGACCAGTGTTGGACTTCATTTCTGGTTTGAACCTTTGCCCGTTGGACATACATAAGTTCCCATTTCATAGTTTTGTGAATATGGTTATGTACAGTGTTAGATGTATTAGTCCCAAGTTCCTCTCTAAAATGATAACGCTCATTCTGATCCTACCCTTATAAAAGTTTGCATCATGATTCACAGCTGTAAACCAAACAATTAAAAAAAAAAAAAAAACCCCCCCCCCCGATCCTACTATTTTTCTTACACTATTCTGATTGGCATTACCTCACATGAGTAACCAATCAAAGTAGAACCTCTTATAATGCTTTATGCTCTTTTTAGCTTTTCTTACTATCTCCGATTGGCTCATTATGTCATATAAAGGCTGTAAAATAACCAATTAATTATCAGGTCATTCAATGGTTTGTCAGGTCAAGATTTTAAGGTGCGTGTTTCCGTGTCTTTGTGATCCCCCTGATTCCCGTTACCCAGAAGTGTGGTCGATTTTTGGGATATCAGATTAAGGTCCGTATTTTCTTATTGGTGTCCTGAAATTGGAGCCCTCAAATCCATTTCATTCTCCAAATTTACACAAAAAAAACCCCCAAAACCGTATTTAATGGTTACCCATCAATATTAGCACAGTATGAATGGGCTGTGTCAATAGCATTATTGCTCTACTACCTTCAAAACCGCAAATTTGTTTCCCACAGTACGTGATGGGTCATATGTGCAAATGCCAGGCCCTCATATCACAGTAGAGACACAAACATAATTGGAACAAGCACCTTTAACACACAGTATTGCAGGGAATAACTCAAAAATTGTTTATATGTTTACAAGTTCCTTCTAATTGTATAACAAAAAAGTGCCATGCTATGAGTGGTGGCGCCCATCTCTATTTTGTGAATTCCCGAGGTGCCCTAAATAATGGTTGTTAGGAAGGAAGTCTGGTGGGAACCCGCAGCAAAGTGTGTCGAGGCATACTTTAGGTGGAGGTGAGAAACCAGATATGAATTTGTTCATGTATATATAGCAGCAAGTTCCGAAAAAAAGTAAAGTGCAATGCTGTACTAATTCAATGAGGGAACCTTGGCCACTAGATTTTCTGTGTCTTAGTCTGGATGTGAAGTAGACTTGTTTCTGATAAATAACAATTTTGAAAATTTAGGGCAACCAAAACCCCCCCTTTTTAATTTGTTGGTTTGTCTTTCAACCCTCTGGCATTTCATGTGATCCTGACTACCAAGATTAGAAGAGATGAAAGAAGGTATTTGTTGGCATGACGTGAATGTGTGTAGCAGTATTTCATAGAGATAGCCCAGTTTAATCTTGTTGCCTACCCCTTTAACCATCTGTCCAGCAATGACGTTATCGCTTGGCCCTCCCCCTCCTCATTTGTATTCCCCATGGGCATGGGGGAATTTGTTGATCGCAAATCCTGTTGTCTGTCCTTCAGTCTGGATCTAGATGATACTTGCACCACGACCTAGTACTACTACTGCTACTTGCGCTGTGACAGACAGGGCTGTAGGCCTAAGGTCAAATTTATACGTTGCCTATTTCAGACTTTTCCTTTCCGCTCTTAATTTCCCAAACGTGTGCAACTAAAAAAAAAAGAAAAAAATTTCTATAAAAAAATCTATCACTCTATCTTTCTGTCTCCACCTGTAACCATCACATCCATCACAACCCTGACTCAATCTAGAGACACTTGCACCACAGGACCTTAGTATCTACTGCTACTTTGGCTGTGACAGACAGGTCTGTAGGCCAACGGTCATACTTTGCATATTTCAGACTTTTCCTGCTCTTATTATTCCCATAAAACTGTGCAAACCCTCTCTTACCAACTGGCCTGGGGGTCTTACAGTATTTGTTATGTTGAAATAGATCATCAATTAACGAGAACCGTACTAGAATAATTTACACAATATAAGCTATAAAAATAATTATTGCACAACCCTAAGTCGAGTGGTTTCATGGGAAACGGAATTATACTAACCATAAAAATGAATTAAAACATTTTGTCTGACCATGAGCTAGTTGAAATTCGCGCTAGTGTATAATGGATATGTTATGTGTTAAGCGATTCGACCTCTGACGCACAGTAGCGTCATACACCTCTGCATTCACGTGACGCTTTCATATGTGCATTTCCTATGGCATGTTTAACGCAAACGTGTCCGACCCGTATCCTATAAAGCACCCCGTTATAACAATGCGCGAATTTTAAATAGCGCATTTTCAGATCAAGATTGTTTTTAATTCATTGTTTATGGTTAATAATTCCGTTTTCGCGAAACCACTCGATATGCAGTCAATATTATTTTATAGATATATTGTACAATATTATTCTTGTACGGGTTTCTCCTTTAATAGCTCAAAAGGTTTTTGGTTTTTTGTGGAATACATACATAAGAAGTATGTTGCTCCATAACCTCGTCCTGCAATTACTAAAAAACCTTACACTTCCACTCATTTTTAGTCAAAGTTGAGGTTGTTTGCATTGGTTGTATTGGAATCTGTGCTAGGTTGAAAAGAACATGTTTTTAAAACATGGGTTATTTTTTTTAATTATTTTTTAGCATTAATGTCCTTAATTATACAAACATAACATGATCACTTAGTAAAACCAATTGGATTGCTATACGACACAAGATACAAGTAAATCATTTTTTTAATTAATGAATAATTGCAGACAATAGTGAGGGAGGAAACCCGATAGTCCATGGTGAAGTATTACTTCAGAATGGAGTGTTCCCCTGATGCTCCTTCAAATCTTAACTTAAACCTTTGGGCATATGAAATGCAATATTTTAATGGCTCAGAAAAGGGGTGAGTAACACCCCAGAAAAAAAAAAAAAAAAAAAAAAAAAAAAAAAGGGGAAATTTTTTAAAACTTAATAATACCTCTGTTAACAATAACATGGGTTATTTTTTTGATGGATTCTACAATCAATGTAATTAATTCTGCCAGGGTCTTCCCCTGGGCTGTCAGGGGTGGGGGTAAGAAATATCAAAAGTCAGCAGTGTATAACAGTCAACATTTGGCCATAATTTGTTTTGTAGATGAGCAATGGCAGCCAACTTAGTATGTTGTAGTATGGCACAGCCCTTTCAATACTAACCTGCAATTCCTTCCTTCAGATCCTCCACTGAGTCTAACATTGGTGAGAAAACATGCACAAAAGTGTCATATGCAATCTGCCCACACACACCACCATTGGCATTTACTTATTTTGGTGAAAAATGTGAGCTTTTAAAGTTACCCCTAACCCCATTACATAAAAGTAAAAATTGTAGCACCACAAAAAAACAGTATAAGAAGATTTTGCAAATTGAACTTCTTTGTGCTTATTATAATGTTTAAATTGGGGTCAGACATAGATCAAACTTTGTCTTTATGATGGGGTCTCCTTATTAATTTGCCATAGCATGGCTTGTGTGACAATCTTATGCTAGTTTCAATAGGTAGCATAGACCGTATTCAATAGCCAGCCATGTTGGTGGACAAGATAACGCTACCAGTACTACAATACATTCCAACCTGTCAATGATCCCCTGGCAAATCGCTAAACATGGATCGATTGACAGCTTAATGCAGTGGTCTTCCCTGGAATTTCTGCATCTTGTTCCACCACATGGTCTGGTGGCTGACGTCATATTGACTACGGTCTATAGTTGGCATGTTTCAGTTGTCCTAATGACATATTACTTTATTGCCTCTTTCTTTCTGGAGGATATCCAATTTCACAGGAGGAAGTGATGGTTACGCAACATACTTGCATTTTGTTGTCAGGGGTTACGCTCGACTCAGATCATCAGTTAATTTTATTTGTTTTTGATAGAATTGTTGTCAAAAAGTTGGCAGTTTTCAATGTTTTGGTTTTAGTTATTAAAAAATAAACAATATTTCATCAACTTCTGGACATTTTTGTGTTTGAGCAAGTATTAGCGAGTCGTATAATTTGAGAGCATGTGGTGAGTCCAGTGGAAAAGTGCAGGACTTTGTGATTATTAAACCGTAAATTGTTGGTACGTCCCCCTGTGGTCA
Organism: Ophioderma brevispina; assembly: GCA_023653785.1. Taxonomy (NCBI): domain Eukaryota; kingdom Metazoa; phylum Echinodermata; class Ophiuroidea; order Amphilepidida; family Ophiodermatidae; genus Ophioderma; species Ophioderma brevispina. The sequence goes on from JAMKCH010047986.1 coordinate 5,155, forward strand.
ACGTGTTTTTGTCCTGAGTAAGATACTTATCTCATTGCCATTGAACCAAGCAAACTAGGGATCTGTTATGGGAAATTACAATCAGCGCTTTGAGCCTTTTTTACGGGGATTAAGCGCTCATATTAGAAACTGGCTATTAGTCTTATTAGTATTATTATAATTTCAGGTATTAGTTACAGTAAATATACCATGCTGTGTTTCTCATGCCTTAGTGCTAAATTTATATTGGTGCCTAGTAACTACAAATATGTTTATAGAAACAATCTTTCGTGGAATATTTCCAGGATTAATATGGGGGGGGGCCACAATATTTTACAATACTGAATCACATGAATTTGCTGTTTTAATGAAAAGACATGTTCTCTGATGGTAAAATATGTTTCCCAGTTAGAATCAGAGTGGGCATAATGCATGTATTCTGGTTCATTTAACATTTCATTTTTTCTTTATCACAATGGAATTAACTTGGTTATTATTCCTACATCATTGCAATTTTTTTCCGTACGGGATCAAGATTAAAATTTTTCAAAATTTGTGAATTTCAGAGAAAATGTTTGTTGGTAAATTTGTCCAAATTTTAATTCAACTACCCTCTACTCCACATCAAATGGTGTTTGAAACAAGTATTATAAGCATTCTGAATTTTTTGAGTATGTTTTTGCTTGCTTTAAAGTCATCACTCCAACTGAAAAAATAACACAAAAATAACCTGCTTACAGTATTGGGATGAGCCTGAGAATGTCTGCATATTGTTTTGTGTGGTATGCGGGTTATATGCTGTTACTACATTAAGCTATTAATTTAGGCCGAAAAATGATGCCAGTTAATATATGTTGAATTATAATATTCTTAAACTGTAAGGTTGAAATCAATTGTGCTTTTTTCATCAGTGCATATCATTTGTAGTGCTGCTTGGGTGAGTCATCAGTATTCAATTCATTTCATACTTGGAACATTAAATTGCTCTACTGAACATACATGCTCCAAAATATGTTGTGCCCAGAGGTAGAGGGACATCAAGAACTTCTAGAAATGCCACATTATTCAGGTTAACCTTTGCAGCTCTACATGTACAGTAAAAAAGGTTTGATTATACCAACTGTATGCAAATGCTGTAACATTTGTTTGATAGATTCATATTGATCAAATATAATTTGAAATGGATTCCAAGAATGAACATTATATAGTTTACTTTGTATCATATGCTTCTGTTATATTTCGGTTGTCATGACAGTAGCAAGTACATGTACTTAGTATAACTGAATTGTCCAAGCCAAAAACCATTAATAATTTAACTCGCACTCACAACCATAAATATGTAATAAATAGTAAAAAATAAATAATAAATTGTCAAGTAAATAGTACATAAGAAAAAGAAAATGTTTTTGTTGTATTGGGTGTAACCCATCCCTCCCTAATTCTGATAAATTATGGCACTGGGTTGGTCTAGGGCATGTCTAATAGTCTTTAGTTTTGCAGCATATCAGTACTGCTACAGTAGCTTTACCAATTTAAAATTTAAACCAAAACCCAAACCAAAAAGCAACAAATAACAAGATATAATTTTTTAAAAAGTCCTCCGAATCTTGCATTGAAATAGGGCTGGTTTATATTCCATTAACAATATAAATTATGTGATGCAGAAGATCTCAGCTGCATTTGCCATTGTGTTATGGCAATACATATTATTTGAAAAATGTTTTGTTTGGTTTATATGCAAGAATAGTTCCATTCACACTGCAGTCCTTTTCCCCTTTCATTTTGCCTTAAAATCATGCACAGAATTTGTAAATTATAAATGGTGAAATGATATAACCTTACACAGCTTTTCAGATGATCAATTTAGCCCTGACCTTTTTGTTTGAACTTGTTTGTGACATGTGTCCTGGGAATATCATGATTAATAAGTGTTCTAGTATTACTGGTGGTTTCAGAATTTGATATTGTGTCCAAGTTACTATTTTAAATACACGGTTTCCTATCTTACAAATTATTTTCCCCGTGGCGGAGTGTATTCCTGAAGTCCAAAAACACTATGGTCATGTCAATTGAATAGGTTGAATTTGAAATTGTTCATCGGTGGTGTGTTTAAATTAAAATATGAGAATGTATAATGAAAATTATTGAAGTTTGCATGTTTTAGACTAAATTACACTTTAGCATTATTGTGAATTTTGTAATTGCCACCTATTTTATATTATTATTATTATTTGAGAATTTCTAATAAATTTTGATTAATTAACGGTTGCTTGCACTGTACATCCCTCGAAAATTACACAAGGTAACAATTGCAGACGGCTGGAGAAAACAAAAAAAGTACAGTTTTAACAGTACTATAAGCCATCAAAGCTATGGGTCACTATTTTATGAATTCTATTTAGTAATTGTGTGTGTATTGGGAAAGTTATATTCATAACAAGCAGCCAAGCGCCAAATTCAGTTTATTTATTTTTTCTGTATCCAAAGTAACTCCTGTTTTGGAATGTTAAGTGGGGTCCCATAGACAGCTAAAGAGTGATCTAGATAGGTCTAAAATCATTATTCTTGATATGTAGCCTGTGGTCCAAAACAAAGTGCAACCACTTTTTGTGTTCCTTTGTGTGAAATTCCCAAAGGTTTCCACAGTGTTGTATCTTGGGGGGGGGGGGTTTCAATGTCAAAAAATACAAAAGGGGTCATTTTGGCTATTAGAGGTCCTTCGCCCCAGGGGTCCACCCCCTACAAAAAAAGCAGGTTTGGATACGCTGGTGTTTTTCAGTTCCTGGATGTGATGAATTCCACGAATACAAGTTGAAAATGTTTAATTTTCTTTACAGAGAAGCAGATTTATCGAGATAAATGCCATTGTTGAAATAGAAATGTGATGCTGGAACCAAACTATTGCAATTTGTTTTTCATGGCCAACATATTAACCCCAACCCACTCCGAGCGGTCTATTGGCAATCACAATTTTTAAAGGTGATAAGTGGGTTTATTAACCCCTGGGCACTACATTGCTAATGTGTGCTGGCTGGGCTGAAAATTGATCATAAACAATTAAATATTGGGGGGTTCAAATTACAACACCAGTGGACTGGACTTACAACAAGTAAATATTATTAGTTAACCATATTTCAGTAATTTTCAGTTCATTTGGAAAATTGGTTCACAACTTTTCACCCCTGTAATCATATGATAGTGTGCTTTTCCAAGAAAGAACAATTTAATGTATGTAAAAGGACTGTTGAAAAAAATGCTGCTATTAATTAAAGAAATTTTGGGAAATGGTTGACCCATGGCTCAAGTAATAACTTTACAAACATCAAATTTCATTACAAGTCGTGATTGATCAAAGTAACTTTTCTATTGCTTAGTGTAAATCAGGTCAAATTCACAATTGGTGGGCTTACAAGCTCCAACATCTAAACTGTGAATCATAGTGTTTGAGTAACATACTGTTAACACAGTTACGGTGATACACCATGGATGGTGAGCAAGGTGTAGAGAAGTTCAGCCATACAAGAAACTGTAGAGGGCTTCTGATCATGTCGTAAGTGACTGGCAGATAATTTGAAATGGCTCAGACAGGAACAGTCATGACAGGAGTGTCTGACTGCAGCTGTTGGTACAGATTATGGCCCAATTGACAGTGCCAATAGTGCCATAAAAGAGGAGGTATAGTGTTCTTCCCACAATGCATTTCTTCCAATACAATTTTTGCACTGCTTGTCACATGAGTTTATAGTGAAGTACTTAAATTGCAAGATTGGGATGAGTTCTGTTCATTTAAGTAATTTTTGTCACTATAAACTCATGTGACAACCAGTACAAAAATTGTATTGGAAGAATTGCATTTTGGGAAGAACACTATACCTCATCTTGTGCCATAACATACCATACATTATCTTGCCTTATTTCTGTGTATTTGGGGGGTTAAAGCAGTATTAGAAAAATGTCCATATCACAAAAATGAACATGGAGGAAATCAACAATTTGTTTTGGCTGTTGTATGTAGTGGGATTGATTAACAGCTTTTTGTACAATTAATAAAAAAGATTGCTCTATAACTTTTTTCCAACTTTTTGATTGCTCTATAACTTTTTTTTTGTACAATAAAAAAGATTGCTCTATAATTTTTTTTTAAATTCCCATTTTGTCTCTAATTTGCTAGTGTTAGGTCATATCAACACCTTATATTACTGTTCTTTGTGAAAAACAGACACTTAAGCATTTTGAAGCGGTCTTGAAGAGGCCATTTTTTACTTTTTCTAGACCTAAAAAAAAGTCGGAATTAGTAAACAAAGCATAAAAATCATAATTTCTTGACAAATATGCGTGTTATGCTTAGCCACTTACAGGGGTCTTTGCCACAACAATTTCCAATACAACAGTGAAAAAACATGGACTTTGATGAAAAATAGTGGGCGTGATTTGTTTACATTTTGAATAAATCGCTGATAGTGGCTTTAAGTGGTCCTCCAAGAATGCAAGTACAATGAACTCGCTTCTATGCTTGAAATATTCAAGCATTTATGCAGATGATTGTATTTTAATATCTGCATTCTTGGAGGACAGTTAACCAGGTGGGTGAAACTGTGTACAAATGCCCATAAATGCCTATAGACAATTTTGAGATTTCTGTAAGACACCTATTTAATGCAGTATGACGTAGTGGTCAGAGGTGATGTAGTAGCTACATTTGTAGCACATAGTCTAGTAAAGGGTCTAAAATCTCTCAACAACAATGCCACTAATGCTGTAAGGTACCACATTCCTCCACAGCCTTGATAGAATGGCATATCCCGATTTGTTTAAGATCCCAGAGTTAACCCACTGATTTCTGTGGGCTGTAAATGGTTTGAATTGCAAAACAGCGCTCTTATTTTAAAGGTAATAGAATAGAAATAAAGGGTTTGAAGTATAATGCATGGGCTTATATTTAATCCTTGGCCAGAAAGTGTGAAAATAGCAAACTTTTTGATGTTTCTTTAACCTCAGAAACATTATTCACCCATAAATGATACTGCTATTCAACACCCTTGATTTTTTGAATTAAAATGAAGTAAAGGCCTTGCATGAACAGGGTTCTTAGAAGGAGCAGGGTTCTCCCATCTGGTCAAAATTTGGTCCCATCCCCCCTTGACATATCTCCCTTTTTTGCCAGAGCTTGTTCTCCCATCTTCCATTGAGTCTCTACAAGAATTCTTCTAGACAGAAGCTGAAAAAAAAGACAATCTGTGTAAAAACAAAATAATGATTTTATTACAAAAAAAGTGTGTACTAACTATACTTGAAACAGTTTATCAAAGTGCACCCCTCAAATCCATGAAATATGTCTCTTCTGCCCCCAGCAGATATATGTCCCCATAAGGGTACAGCAGCATGTCTCTGAAATGC